>JANAVB010000198.1:5410952-5522914 GCA_029216955.1 Iris pallida | reverse complement strand
GTCAAGTCCCGACCTGTCACCATAACAAAGTGTTGAGTCCCGACGGGTGCAGCTAGTGAGGCTACGAGGCCTGCCAGAGCATCAAATTCCAAGTTTTTCAGCCGAGGCACATGCTCTATGAAGAATTTTGTGAAGGTTGAGATGATTTCCAACGCTGCTTTGTGATAGGGGATAAGATCTTCATAGCAGACCTCATATTATCCCCGGATTTGATTGATGATGAGCTTTGAGTTGCCATAAGATTCAAGGTAGTCCACCCCGGCTGTCTTGCTAACTGAAGCCCCATGATGAGGAGGGCGTTGTACTCTACGATATTGTTGGAGCACGGCTCTGAAAGAGAATAGGCGTACTGGATGACCAGTTTGTCGGGAGAGATTAAAACCACCCCCATTCCCGCAATAATTTGGCCTTTGGGGCCTGTTCTGGAATCACCGTCGAAGAACATCCGCCAGACTGGGCTTTCTTCGATAATATTTGCTTCTTGCACCTCATCGGGGATACCTTCGAAGAGCCTTGATGATTCCGAGATTGGGTGCGCGGCTAGGAAGTCGGCCAATGCTTGGCCCTTGACAGCCTTTTATGGTACGAATACCATGTCGTATGGTGTCAATAATATCGCCTACGTAGCCAACGAGAGTTTAGCGGTCCTGGTTTTGTCATGAGAATTCTGAGTGGATTGACTCGGAAGATGACATGGATTGTTTGTCCCGAGACATAATGGCGAGTCTTCTAGATGACGAACATCAAGGCTAGACACTCTTTTTCTACGGGGTTGTATCGGTGTTCGGCCCCATCCATTGTCCTGCGGAGGTAGTAAATGGCCTGCTTCATTGTTGTGGGACAACAAAGCACCAAGGGAATGATCCATTGCACGGACATAAAGCAAGAATGGTTTGCTTGTGACGGGTGCCACCAGGACTGGGGGACTTGTCAGATAAGCTTTGATGTTGTCAAAAGCTTTCTGACATTCTTCCGTCCAGACATAAGAAACTTCCTTCTTCATAAGCTTAGTGAAGGGTTGACATTTTCGGAAAGGATCGCAATAAACCTCCGGATGTAGGCGAGTCATCCTTGTAGGCCACGAAGTTCTCTGAGGTTCTTCGGAGGGTCCATGTCAAGGATGGATTTAGTCTTCTCGGGGTCGACATGAATGCCTTTCGCAGCGATGATGAAGGCCAAAAACTTTCCACTAGAGACCCCAAGGAAGGATTTAGCGGGGTTCATTTTAAGCTAATGCGCCGCATAATGTCGAAGACTGTCTTGAGGTCTCATAGGTGATCACCCCTAAGACAGCTCTTGACGGCAATATCGTCAACATAGCATTCGACTGTCTTACGAAGGTGTTGGCGAAAGATGGTGCTCATAGCTCATTGGTATATGGCACCAGCATTCTTCAAGCCAAAGGACATTACTGTGTAGCAGTAAACCCCCTTTGGAGTTCTGAACGACATGTGTTTTCGTCGTCTGGGAACATCTTGATCTTATTGTAGCCTAAGTAGCCATCCATGAAGGATATATGCTCAAAGCCACATGTGTTGTCGATCATTACATCGGTGATTGGGAGTGGGAATTCATCCTTTGGGCATGCAGAGTTGAGATCCCAGAAATCGATGCAGACTCGGATCTTTCTGTTATTCTTGGTGACGGGGACGATGTTGGCTACCCAGTCGGGGTATCTTCATGAATGAACCCGTTGTCCAAGAGCTTGTCGATCTCTTTGTCAATAGCGTCCATAACGTTAGGACGTAAGCGATGCTGTTGCTGCTTAACGGGTTTAGCGTCAGGCAAGATGTTAAGCTTGTGCATTGCAACTTATGGGTCGAGTCTCGATATGTCTTTATAGCTCCAGACGAAGATGTCGATATATTCTTTGACCAGGCGGATCAAGGATTCTCGGTCCTCCCCCACCAAGCTCTTGCTGATAAAGATGGGTTTGGATGGATCCATCCCCAAGGTTGATCTGTTCGACTTCATCTTCGGTAGGGGGTTCTCGTAATTCAAAGCGAGACTCCCATTGTGCGCCTAGGCATTGAGCCCAGGGTTCTTCTTCGAAGAACTCTCCTATTTGATCGTCGTCTTTATCTTCTCAAGGATGCACATATGTCATGTTGGATGACAGCACCATCATGAAGAATGAGCCGATGCTAGTGTCGGAGTCCCAAGTTGAAGTTTCAGATGAGTGAGAATATATGCATCCTCTATTTCTGATTCTTCTGGAGTTGTTAGAGGCTTGACGTAGCCCACCCCCGTCGGATACGGTGATAGTAGTCTTACGGCTTCCCTTTTGGCACCAGAAGTCGTAGGAAAAGGCGTCGACCCTTGCCGTTCAGACCTTGGCTGCTCTTCAAGTTGTAACCCATCCTTTGGATGAGATACTTAGCTCGATTATTATACCAGTAGATTTTATTCTGTCGGTGTCGGGTTCTGGCTTTGTCGGTGGAAGGTCTTGGTGATGCTCGACTTCGCCAAAGATAATTGGTTTTTCGTCCTTGTTCCGAGGTGGGACTATGTAACAGACTTCTTGGTACAGGATGACTCGATTTGCATAACTCACAGTCGTTATTTGTGTTTGCAACGACTGTAGAGCATTGTCTCGAGTTTATATGGTATTCCAATGTGGAAGACAAGAATAATTGAAATGCACTATTATTGATAAAATATGGGATCTTGTCCCGAGGGATTACATCATCGAGGGATGGGGCCTCAACATTAGCCGATATATACTCTCCAAGCTCTTCATCGGTGAGAACTGGAGCAGCCTTGGGAGGTTCAGAAGAGTTTTTCGGGAGCTTGGCCCGTATTGGCTCCTGGGACTGTGCTGAGAAGGACGCCAACGTCTTCTCTTGTGTCCTGACGGGTGCTGAAAACTAAGAAGGCTTGCCTTTGAGTCGCACCTTGAGAAGAGCCTCGGTTGGTGTGCCGGGAGCTGGAGCCTTTCCCCGTAGCTTGGCTACGAGGGGAGCCGCCACTTGAGGGGGCTTGCCTTTGAGGCGTATCTTTAATGGAGCTTCATTGGGTGTAGTACCTGGAGAAGCTGGCACCTTCCCGGGGAGTTTGACTACCATAGGGGCCGGCATTTGAGGCGGTCTTCCTTTGAGTCGCACCTTTAAGGGAGCATTGATTATCATGTTCGCCTCTGAGTCAGCTTCAACTTCAGCTTCTGCCTCGTCATCAGCGTCATTAGCTTCATCTTCGAGATGAATTGATTTGTACAAATTAGCGTCGGTAAAGAAGGCTTCAATCCCTCTGAAGGGATCGACGTCAGCAAACTCTGTTCGGATGATGCCGCTGGTGGATACGTATTTTATACATTACTGGAGGGTGGATGGCACCACCATGTATTCATGCATCCATGGCCGTCCTAGAAGGATGTTGTAGTTGACGTCTGCATCCATAACATAGTAAGTCACTTCGATCTGGAGATCGCCGATGTGACACTTCAAGCGGATCTTCCCCAGCGGCTCACTCTTATTGCGTTGAAGCTACTGATGGTTGTGTAAGACGCTGTCAGGCGATGCATCAGGATCCCCAATGGTCGATCTGTATTCGATCCACCTTGATGGCACCGACATACCCTATGTAATACAGGGGTCTGTTGTGTCTGTTGTTCTTGAGCAGCATATCCAGTTGAGTGAATGTGATGTTGGGGATGATCTCCCACATATTATGGCAGTAAGGACATGCTGTAGGATCGTCGTCAGGTTGCTTGACCTGACTGATGAAAGACTCGGCATCCTTCAGGGCTTCGCAAAGAGCTTTCTGAGTATCTTTGGATAGGCGGAGGAGCTCAAATAGGGAGGGCCGTACTGGAGAACTTGCCAGTTGTGGCAGTATATCAAAATTATGGGGCTTGGCTAACCCCGGAGTGTTATCTTTACGAAGAGGACTGTCGAAGTGGGCCTCCGTCTACCTTTGTTTATCAGCTGCATGAGGTTGGGACGAACCCTCTCCTTGGACAGCTGTGGTGATGATTGGAGGTGTCACTTCGGACGGAGCCTCCTCTGACTAGGTGTTCTGCTGTGAACATATTTGTACGGGCAGTGCTTCCTCAAGGGAGGAAGTCACCATTCGGCAAGACTTGGTCTTCTTGTCTTTGCTTTTGGAGGTAGAGGGTACCCCCGGTTGAGTCAGCTCTGGAACGAGATCCGGGTGAACCCACATGATCTCTCCCTTGGATGTTGTGAGTGGTGGGAGCCCACCCACATTGTCACGGGTTGGTAGAAGGTTGACTACTTCCATTATCGCCTTTGGGATGGGAACGATGCCATCTTAAGCTATGGTAGGCTGTAAGGTGCCGAACTGGAGCGACACCATGTTAGCCGAGACTGTCTTCTCCTCGTAATCGACTGAGATGACGTTCGCATTGATCATGCACTATATATGGTCTTTGAGAATGTAGCAGTCTTTAGTTGGATGTCCAATGAACCGATGGTAATGACAATACCTCGGGTCGCCGACTTTGCCTACTTCATCAGGATGCTTGGGATCAGGTAATTTGATTTTGTCGCCCTGCTTCAGCATCTCGAAGAGCTATAAAGTATCCTCATCGCGGAAGGAGTAGACCATCTTCAGTCGTCGTGCGGTAGGAGGCCTCTAGGCAGGACCCTGCGTGCTGTTAGACGCATTGACAGTCAACGTCTGCTTCCCTTTCGCTTCGTGGCTACTACTGCTGGTCGCATTTTGTTTCCTTTTGTCGTCAAAGGTGGAGATGTTAACCCCCAGAAGGCGAGCGTTACGCGCCTTCTTCTCAGCAGCTTTGGCTTCGATGATCAACGAACTCCAATCAGGCGGAGGAGTGGAGTTGAGCCAGAGCTTGATCGCGGGGATCATGTTCATGTTGCAGGAGTCGATGAGTGCATGTTCCGGCATGCCATGAGGCAACCTTAGGCATGCTTGTCGAAAACGCTCGATAAATTCTCGAACAGTCTCCTTCTCAGTCTGTCGTACTTCTATTAGAGGCGACATGGTCATGTCTCTCCCTCCGTTATAGAACCGATCGAGAAAGAGGCGTGTCAAGTCGTCGAAGGACGATATGGAATTGTTAGGGAGAATATAGTACCAGTCGTAGGCAACTCCCTTCAGAGCCCCGAAATAGGCTCGTAAGCAAGGCGTCTTCCTTCGGAAGGTGTCCCATCTGAGACGGGAAGTAGGTCAAGTACCAACGAGGAGAGTCCTTTCCGACGTATGGCATCAGTGTATGTGGTTTATACTTGGGAGGATAAACCACCTTGTTCCACTCTAGAGGGTAGGTTTAAGGAAGCCCCAACTTCTGACGTTCCTCCTTCCTGTTTCGGGCCTCGAAGCGTTCACGCAGGTCTCTGAACATCTCGACCAAGTCTTCTGTCGGACTGGGAGCAGGTAAAGGTGGTACGGCCTTAAGGGTGTCTATGTGCGGCATGATGTCCAACGTTGGAGCGTCTGATTCTCCTTCATCACCACCCCCTGCCATGTAAGCTGTCATGACATTGGTGGAAGTTGATGGATCGGTCGAGGCTTCGCTTTTGACCTCGCTTTCCTGTGGAGGGGCCTCTTCTTCTGAGGCCTCGTGTTGGCCACCCCCAGCTACGTCGGGGTCGCTTTGTCGAAGCGCTTCTTCATCTTGGAGGGAAGGGTTGTCAGAGGTTTGACTACCCCCGGTTGTGGCTTCTGCCATGCCCTTGATTCTTGCTCGGGTACATTCGTACACCCCTGGGGATGGGACCACTATTTTGCTCTTCCTCAGCTGAGTCTTGGATACAGAGGCTGAGGAGTTGGTGTGGTCTTTCTCCCGGATGAGTGGAAATTGGAGACAACATGACAAGGAGCGACTTTGGGCTCCGTTTCGTCTTCAATTGGCACTTTCTTTTCGAGGCGACGTCGTACAGGCGCCGTAGATTGTAGTCGCTGAAACACGGACTATCTTTACGGTGGAGCAGCTATTTTACAACACAGCAGTTGATGGTGACCATAGCACAGGTGTTCCCTGCGAGGGACACATTGTGCTCATTGGTCAGCTCTCCTGATCTGTATTTGTGACTGATCATATTACACAAATCATGTTGGAAGAGTTTTATTTTAACACCCCCATCAGGTGCATGGCAAGGCCAAGCACCGGGGTGGTCATGTGAATGTTGTACCCCCTGATCTGGTTCACGCGCATGAGATACGCCAGATCATTGGTAGAGGAATAACATTTATGGCAACTTGAGTCCACTTCATGCGCTTCACCCAGGTGGGCGTATGGACTCAACATCGCAGTTGCCCAGCCATACTTGGTTCGAAACGCAGTAGATGCGCCCAAGCGGGACAGGGACTTTGAGAGTCGACTCGTATCTAGCACAGTTACGTCCGAGTCGACTCTGTACAGCTTACCATCAGCAGCGTGAATGATTTTAAGTGCATGCTTCTGGTTTGTTGTTGGTGTAGCACGTTCGTGGCGTAAGCCTGTGCTGCCTTGGATTTCTTTGTACTAGCCCGCGAATGTGCATAGTACTCAGAATCCAATAGTGTCACGCCATAACAGCGAGTGAGTTTGTTGAAGACAGACGTTCTCTCCTGTGCACCAGAGCTCATGCGCTGGAGATTGGTTGCACTTCTGCTCCGTTGGCGCATCTTCTTCGGCTGGAAAGAAGACAGTTGGAGAATACAGTCAACACTGTGTTTCCCAAACAGATGTGCGGCACCAGTGGGCGCATCCTTGTTGCTGAGAGCGTCAGCAGGAAGGGCCAGCTGCGGTGGCACATCCCTTCAATGATGGTGCCAGACGCATCCACCTTGCGTACCCAGACTTGGCGAGTCTTCTTTGGCTTTGGCTGCCGCTTCTAAGGACTCGTGCATCCTTCAGAGTTGAACTCCTCATACGTTGATTTAGGCGTACCACAAGTGTTTTGGGAGGAGCCGAGTTTGATGTCGTCAGATTGCGACACAGCTTTCTCGTTGGAGGAGAAAGAAGTCCCCAGCAGGGTCGCCAGCTTGTTTTCCATCAAAAATGTGACAAGGTTTTGTTGATTAAAACTTTGGTATTTCAATTAAAAATAGAACAGTATAAAATATAGGACTTAGACGTAGTCCTAGGAGTACACTTTTGTTTTTTATCTGGGACTGTATCGGTGGAGCGGGTTGCATTGGTAAATGCCAATCTGGGCGCATGGCTATGGCCTGCTGGGCGCATCCATGGGGAGCGCATGATTTGACTGCACATCTGCCAATGTGTTATCCTCTTTTGCCCACCTGTTGGTTTCTTCGAGGCGTTAATGGTTGCCTTGACCTAGCCGAATACGAGGCGACGGATACATTTTCTATTTATGCAACTTCATTGCATAGAATTTGGAACATTGGCCATTTGGCACTCGGGTGTAGGCTGCCCGTGCTTATAGATAGCTACATGATGGAAAGCTTTGCTTTCATTCTTCAAAAGATAAACTTGGCCGGAGCTCTGCCTTGGCGAACTACCGAACTCGAGCTTTTTCCGAGGGTGAAAATGCGATGCCCTAGTCTTCCTGTCGCTCTGAGAATCTATGATAGTGTCTGTTGCATCCAAATATCGGCATTGTCGAGTCCCGACACAAGCCAATGGTGCCTGTTGCATCCAAAGATCAGGGCGGCCATGCTCCGTCTTTCGTTATACTGACAGAGCCACAGGTTGCCGAGTGTGCCTGTTGCTTCCGAAGATGGGGCGTCATACCGTGATCCTTGTCGAGCTAGGAGAGCTCCTCCTCCTGCATCATAAGGGCTGATTGGTGCTGATGATAGAGAGTGATTCGCTCTGACTATGCATGGAGATGTACATACATTGAGATGCTAGAATGATGCGTCTAGAGGAGACATCTGAATGATGCGCTTGACAGATGATGCGCCAGGCAGGGGGTACATGGCAGTTTGCTACGTCTGGCTGCAGCTTTACGATCTTTCTTTTTTGTAGAAGTTCTTCTTTGTAAAGCCTTTCTTTAGACATGTAATAAACTTTCATAAAAAAGTCTTCTTTTTAATGTTTTTAAATTTTTACTTTTCTTTTGCTGTGCCAAGTATCTGTTTGAGCTTCCTGGCGCATTTGAGTTGGTCGCATGGTTGGGTTGAGCGCATAGGATTCTGGCCTATAGATGCGCCTGAAATTCTATGCTTCTACAGTCAGCTCCTGACCCAGCACCTCTACTTACGCTTTCTACCCCCGTGCTAACCATTGGCACGCATCTCGATGTGCCTACCCCAGCACCTCATCATGCGCTACCCAACTTCGCATGTCTCAATATGCAGGATGGCCTACTGATTAGCGCTGGGCCCACCTTACAGCCTTCAGCGGTTCTTCCTGCCATCCCTACTGTGCGGTCCCTGATAGCACCTGGCTCCTTGTCGCTTTTCTCTTATGCCATCCTTTGGTGCTACCTCTTCTCCCGTACAATCCACTGAGCCTATCCCCAAGGGACAATCAGCGGCTGCGCAACTCAATCCTAGCACTAATCACACTTCATCTCAGTTCACCGCTCTGCAACAACCCATTGAGCCTATCTCTCTTGGGAACAACCTTCAAACGGTTTTGCCTCCTTCCACAAATAATCGACCTGCTCTCTCTTATGCTGATATGGTTTGTAGCACCCAGTTTCCCAAATGAGGGTAATTTTAAAATTTTATGTTTATAATTATTTTAATAATGATATTTAATTCATGATATGATTTTTGGTGATTTTAAATCATTTTTAAATCATTTAAATCAATGACTTGTGGTTTTGACGTTTGCTAGTGAAACCCTAGAGACTGTTTGACCTAGAGCCTAACCATGTGATTATGATATTTTAATATCATTTTTGGCCTAAGAATTTTTGCATTTGACCTCTTTGAATTATTTTGATATTATTTTATTATTTATGATATTATTTTGGGGTTATTTGAGTCGGGTTCGAATTTCAACTCAATCCGACTTGAAACGGGGACCCGGGGGTAGTTTGACTCTAGTGGGACCCACACTAGTTAGGCATGGCCCACATGATATTAATTTTAGTCTACATGATAGAAATATTTTAGTTAGAGGTTAGACTAATTATTATGGATAAGGTTAGTGTGATTAGAGACTTTAGAATGACTAATTTAGCCCCAACCAATTAGCCCTTTCCTAATACTCATAGAATAGTTTAGTGGAGGCATTTTGGACCTTACCAATAGGACAAATAGTCCTATATGGCCAGCCACTTTGGGAGAGGATAGGCTCAAGTTCATTTCATTTCTCATCCACACTCTCTCTTGTTCTTCCCCAAATTCCTAGAGAGCAATCTCTAGCAATTTCTCCACCAAATCATTCTATTTCACCACGAAATCTTCTTCTTTCCTTCTCCATTCTAACCAAGGAGGAAGCTACCCAAGTTTGGGAGGATTCGGAGCTCGTTCGTGTCCTTTTGGAATCTCTACGTGTCGGTGTCGCTCCGGGATGGCTTTTCTTCGATTCGATCTACCGGGAGGTATAAATCCCTTCTCCTTTTATTTTCTTATGCATATAGGTCTATTTTGAACCCATAGGAATGACCCCATAGTTGTATCTCCATTTGTCCATTTCGTGTCCATTTAGAGGTCATAGGAGTGTCCTTTGTGTTGTGGTTGTGTCCATGTGGGAAAATCCCAAATTTGGACACACTATGTGTTGTTGTATGTATGAATAAATTATTACATGTTTAATCTCATATTTTTGTATTAGAGATGTGTTCTATAGTGTCTCATATATATATATATATATATATATATATATATATATATATATATATATATATATATATATATATATATATATATATATATATTATATATATATATATATATATTAGTGTAGAGAGTGAGTTCTTGATATATTATGTTATATACTTGTGTTCTTTTGTCTCAAACTACCTAAATCCGTCATGATTTTTATCCACATTTTTAATTTCAGCCCTAACTTAGAATATCATAACATCTAGCTCAAAGCTCGTTTAATCTCCCGTTTTTTTAAAAAAAAAGCATATTGAAGTTAGCTTTCCAAAAACATGTATTAATAGGCCTAATTCTTTCTGTAACTTTCTGGAGAATTATTTGAGTGTCAGCTGTACGAAAGACAAATGCGTTCTCGGT
Source organism: Iris pallida (assembly GCA_029216955.1). Lineage (NCBI taxonomy): Eukaryota > Viridiplantae > Streptophyta > Magnoliopsida > Asparagales > Iridaceae > Iris > Iris pallida. The sequence continues at coordinate 5,512,846 of JANAVB010000198.1, read as the reverse complement.
GTTTTCGCGATTTCGGGAGTTTCTGGAAACAAAAATGCGATCCGTTAAAGTTTCGGAAAGCTAACACATAGATCTATAACATACTTTAATCCTAAATTTTAATTCATGCTGAGATGGTACAGTATTGATTATTAGTAGGAGTTACTATTCGGCATATGCATTTTGTGCACCCTTGTGTGTAATATAATGTTCTATTTGATTTTAACCCATGTTAATGTATATACATTATGTAATTAAATAGAAAATACAAACATGAGTAAATAGTTAAATAAATGATGTATGAGGTATAAGTATCCTATCTAATGTAAGCATGTATAAGTATGGCTTGTAATGAATATGTAGGTTCCATAGTATGTAATATATGGTGCATATAGTAGTGCAGAGAATAATGAATGATGAATGAATGCAAGCATGAATATAATGTAATAATAGATGTAATGTATGCAATATACAAGTTAATGAGATGTAATGTTCTATGTTAACACAATCCTATATTACCTCATGTACCCCCTTACACTATGTTGACACTATCATACTTGACACATTGTTCACTTACACTTTGATACTCTTTGATATGTATACACTATGTATGCCCATTTAACCCTCACTTGCCCCTTTGCCATGTTCACATACACACACATAGCCTCTTAAATAAGTATTTATGAATATAGTTAACTTAGCTATGTATGTATATTATATATATGTTAGCATATTGTGTTGTAATATATAAGTTTATATAACCATTTGAAATGCCATGACTATAGACCTAATGTTGAATACCAATATAGCATGTGTATAATGTGTAGACATATATAGCTTAAAGTAATAGATTACCTAGTGTATATCCAATGTGAATTCTTGCCTATTTGAGTATTGAATAATTGAATGCTATATAGAGTTGGGTGTATGTTGGCTTGCATAGCCTTGTATTGATGTGTGCTTGCTAGAATAGTCTTTGTTAGGCCTAGTAAGACTTACTGGGTTAGGACATGATCTAGTTTGACCTAGTTTGACTAGTGTAGTTGACCGGAGTTGACCAAGGGTTAACTTTGGCCTAATTTGACCTAGATTCATGTAGAATGCATTGTAGTACTTTATATTACCCTTTTGGACATGTTGTGACTTGTGCTATTCTAATTAGGAGCCAGACACCTCTCCTCGAACAGTATCTTTACCTTGGACATTCAGATATCAGGCGAGTACATTCTCTGATCGTTTCATACTTGTCACGAATTATATTCTCGCTCTAGATTACTTTTACTTGATGCTGTCACGTTATCATCACGGATTGGTACTATTCGGATCTCTTCTTGGGATGTTACCCCCTTAGCGGGCGCATCGGATACTTTATGACATGTGTTTCATATACATCATGTATTCCTTGCTTCTGCGTTATTATGTACACTCATGTTCTCTCATGTTCTTACATGTACGTTCATGTACTCTCATGTTCTTTCATGTACGCTCATGTTTTCTCATGTGTTTCTTGTATAACCAAAACATCATGTCCGTAACGTAACTTGAATAGATCCTTGTGTATTGATTGTGGGTAGGGGTGAGTATAAATGGTCATGTGATTACCCATCATGTACACTCTGTTACTTTTCATGTTCATCATGTACAACCTAAGCCAATTACATGCCATCTCGTACTCTAAATCACTAGTCACTTACAGTTCTTACTTATCATGTATATTATTTTCAGTTATCAAATATCTCTCATATTTTCATGTACATCTTCTTACAGCGTTTTATGTATCTTATTCTATTGCCTGCTTTATATTTCCTGACATGATATGAACTGCATGAGATGTATTGTGCTCGCTCCTGTCCTGACTGGACTTGTTGATAAATTTTACAGATGGCTTGGGATTGCCTGCTAGCCTAGAGGAGACACAGTAGAGGTTGTTTAGATAGTTATTTCATTTTGTCGGGAGTTGTATTTACTTGTGGATTACTGTATTTGAGTTTTGAGATGTACTTCTGGGTTTATGTATCTTAGACACTTAGACTTCTATCTCCTGTATCTCTTTTGGATTTCATGTTTTATCTATCTTCCATTATGCTCTACCTTAGATGTGATGAGTTTAAATTTTACTATGTCACCCCCATTCGGGGAGTATAAACTGCTTAGCCTTATACTGTTAGATGTATGAGACCCAGGACAGCGTTCTACCGCCGACACTGCGACGTAGGCTGGGCGTTGTTACGTTCTCGTGCCCTAATTCTAGGATGCGGGTCGTGACACATTTTTAGTGGTGGCCCATGCAGGTCGAGTTTATGTAGTGGTATTCGAACTTGAGTACCACTACAGCCTGCAGTAGGAATAGGATATATCTTGAAGGTACTCAATCACAGTTAGGAACCCTTGAGAGATTCCCGGAACGACCCTTGAGAATCTTATTTTAACTTCGATTTGAGAACTCTTTTTTCCCTTGATTTGATTTATTTTTACTTACTGTTGTTAAATTTGATTTTGATGGATTATGGTTGAATTTGAGTTGTATTCATTGATTTTGATGAATGATTGTCGAATTTTGAATCTTGATGATAGTTGTTGCATCCGAGTTGTATTTTGATGGATTTTTGTTCATTTTGAATTTGAAGTTCGTTGATAAATTTGATTTGATTTATGGGTATTCATTGTTGATTTAATTTAATTTTTTTGACAAGATGAAATTATATGGGCTAGGTCATCTATGTTATGGAATCTAGTCTTCTATAGTCACATTAGCCAGCATGGTGAGGACATATAGTTTGACTCTGGATATATTTCTCGGGTGTGGGAATTTAAGGTTTTCGCAGCCAAGCTAGCGGCACCGCAAAAATGTTAAATACCATGATTTTAGAGGTATGTGCATAAGTCAAGGACTCTGTGATTATCGTAGCCATGCTACTAGTATGACAGGGATTTAGAGTACCATGATTTTGGATAGACGCATATGATTATCAGATTGTACCTTAAATATTTTCAAGCATGTTTTCTCTACTTTGATGCAGTCCTTCAAAAAGAATTATTATTTGTTTGCTTTGTTTTGCTTCTAATTATTTAACTTAGGAGTAGCTTGTGTAACTTCTTGCTATGAGTTTTTTCTTAATACAATGAATCGATGATTTTGCTAGACTTTATCTTGGATTTGATATTTAGCTCTGGTTTCAAAATGGTTCATTCTTTTAGGCAAATAAGCAAACAGCTTTTATCGTTATTTCCTTCTTGCTATTATTCTAGTATTGAATAATAATAATAAAACTGTCTTGATTTCGTCAATCACCTATTTTGCGATCTTGGTAGGAATCTAAATGTTGGTCTTAACGTAAAATTAATTTTTTTTGGGACATGCAAATATATGAGTATATTTACATAGTGGACACTTGCCTGATACGTATGCATGCTACACTTGATTTTTTACCTATCTAAATACATATTAATATGTTGTTAATGTTAAAATTTTCAAAACCCCAATATTTCTGGTTTTCTGCTTTTCCAGTTTAAATTCGTAATTTAAATATAAATTTCATGTTATTAATTTTGTCTACATAACTGCACATGTATGATATCTGCAGAGTTTCAATTTTTAAAGAAATTGGTCAAGTTATGTTAAATTTGTAAAATCTGATACTGCATTATGTTAATATTATACTGGTTTAAATGTTAGCTTATTTTCAGATTTTGTATGTAAATGCTGAACTAAAACTGGGTTTAATCTTTCAATACTAAGCTATAACTCTGTACAAGGACACACACACACCCTAACTTAGTATATGCTGTCATGTAACCTAACCTTTCCTCTCTATGTTATGATCACATACTTGTATAGATATATATAGAGCTTAGGCATGCATGTTATAATATATGTATATACATAACTAAATCTCTACCTCTTATAGATGTTTATGGTTAGCCATGCATGTTATGATTAAATAGGTTGTGTATTGTAGGTTGTTAACCCATATGCCATGAGTAGTGTAACAGGATAGCTCATATACAATTTCATGTATATTTCACATACACCCATATACACACAAACCACATAACATTACATAATGCTAGTTTTTCCTCTCTAACGCTCTCTCTGTATATATATATATTGTGATTTGGATTTCAATGCAAGTGATTTTCAATTTCTTAATTTTTGAATTTGATTTTCTGTACCATTTTTCAGATAATTGGTAGTTGCCTTTATTTTGTTTTGATAAGTACCAGTTTTATATAGGATGGTAGACCGCCTTACAGTTTTGATGGTTTGTTGTTTCGGTAACTTCTCTAGTTTAGCACCCTAGATTGCTTGTATGTTTTGATACCCTATGACCGTTTCGGTTAGCATGACTAGTATACCTAGATGAGACTTTCACTACCACCGTATACCATGACCCTGTATGTCGTCCTTTTGATCACATGATTTGTTTTAATCTGGGACTTTGATTGTGGGGGTTTGACCTAGAGGGAGTATGGACATTTTAATTTCGAGGACGAAAATTTTCTAAGGTGGGTAGAGTTGTAGCACCCAGTTTCCCAAATGATGGTAATTTTGAAATTTTGTGTTTATAATTATTTTAATAATGATATTTAATTCATGATATGATTTTTGGTAATTTTAAATCATTTTAAAATTATTTAAATCAATGACTTGTGGTTTTGACGTTTTGCTAGTGAAACCCTAGAGACTGTTTGACCTAGAGCCTAACCATGTGATTATGATATTTTAATATCATTTTTGGCCTAAGGATATTTTTGCATTTGACCTCTTTGAATTATTTTGATATTATTTTATTATTTATGATATTGTTTTGGGGTTATTTGAGTCGTGTTCGAATTTTAACTCAATCCGACTTGAAACGGGGATCCGGGGGTAGTTTGACTCTAGTGGGACCCACACACTAGTTAGGCATGGCCCACATGATATTAATTTTAGTCCACATGATAAAAATATTTTAGTTAGAGGTTAGACTAATTATTATGGATAAGGTTAGTGTGATTAGAGACTTTAGAATGACTAATTTAGCCCCAACCAATTAGCCCTTTCCTAATACTCATAGAATAGTTTAGTGGGGGCATTTTGGACCTTACCATAATACGACAAATAGCCCTATATGGCCAGCCACTTTGGGAGAGGATAGGCTCAAGTTCATTTCATTATTCTCATCCACACTCTCTCTCTTGTTCTTCCCCAAATTCCTAGAGAGCAATCCCTAGCAATTTCTCCACCAAATCATTCTATTTCACCACCAAATCTTCTTCTTTCCTTCTCCATTCTAGCCAAGGAGGAAGCCACCCAAGTTTGGGAGGATTCGGAGCTCGTTCGTGTCCTTTTGGAATCTCTACGTGTCGGTGTCGCTCCGGGAAGGCTTTTCTTCGATTCGATCTACCGGGAGGTATAAATCCCTTCTCCTTTTCATTTCCTCATGCATATAGGTCTATTTTGAACCCATAGGAATGACCCCATAGTTGTATCTCCATTTGTGTCCATTTCGTGTCCATTTGGAGGTCATAGGAGTGTCCTTTGTGTTGTGGTTGTGTCCATGTGGGAAAATTCCAAATTTGGACACACTATGTGTTGTTGTTATGTATGAATGAATTATTACATGTTTAATCTCATATTTTTGTATTGGAGATGTGTTCTATAGTGTCTCATATATATATATATATATATATATATATATATATATATATATATATATATATATATATATTAGTGTAGAGAGTGAGTTCTTGATGTATTATGTTATATACTTGTGTTCTTTTGTCTCAAACTACCTAAATCCGTCATGATTTTTATCCACGTTTTTAATTTCCGTCCTAACTTAGAAATATCATAACTTCTAGCTCAAAGCTCGGTTTAATCTTCCGTTTTTTTTAAAAAGAAGCGTATTGAAGTTAGCTTTCCAAAAACATGTATTAATAGGCCTAATTCTTTCTGTACTTTCTGGAGAATTATTTGAGTGTCAGCTGTACGAAAGACAAACGCGTTCTCGGTGTTTTCGCGATTTCGGGAGTTTCCGAAAACAAAAACGCGATCCGTTTAAAGTTTCGGAAAGCTAACACATAGATCTATAACATACTTTAATCCTAAATTTTAATTCATGCTGAGATGGTACAGTATTGATTATTAGTAGGAGTTACTATTCGGCATATGCATTTTGTGCACCCTTGTGTGTAATATAATGTTCTATTTGATTTTAACCCATGTTAATGTATATACATTATGTAATTAAATAGAAAATACAAGCATGAGTAAATGGTTAAATAAATGATGTATGAGGTGTAAGTATCCTATCTAATGTAAGCATGTATAAGTATGGCTTGTAATGAATATGTAGGTTTCATAGTATGTAATGTATGGTACATATAGTGGTGCAAGAGAATAATGAATGATGAATGAATGCAAGCATGAATGTAATATAATAATAGATGTAATGTATGCAATATACAAGTTAATGAGATGTAATGTTCTATGTTAACACAAATCTTATATTACCTCATGTACCCCCTTACACTATGTTGACACTATCACACTTGACACATTGTTCACTTACACTTTGACACTCTTTGATATGTATACACTATGTATGCCCATTTAACCCTCACTTGCCCCTTTGCCATGTTCATATACACACACATAGCCTCTTAAATAAGTATTTATGAATATAGTTAACTTAGCTATGTATGTATATTATATATATGTTAGCATATTGTGTTGTAATATATAAGTTTATATAACCATTTGAAATGCCATGACTATAGACCTAATGTTGAATACCAATATATGCATGTGTATATATGTGTAGACATATATAGCTTAAAGTAATAGATTATCTAGTGTATATCCAATGTGAATTCTTGCCTATTTGAGTATTGAATAATTGAATGCTATATAGAGTTGGGTGTATGTTGGCTTGTATAGCCTTGTATTGATGTGTGCTTGCTAGGATAGTCTTGGTTAGGCCTAGTAAGACTTACTGGGTTAGGACATGACCTAGTTTGACCTAGTTTGACTAGTGTAGTTGACCGGAGTTGACCAAGGGTTGACTTTGGCCTAGTTTGACCTAGATTCATGTAGAATGCATTGTAGTGCTTTATATTACCCTTCTGGACATGTTGTGACTTGTGCTGTTCTAATTAGGAGCCAGATACCTCTCCTCGGACAGTATCTTTACCTTGGACATTTAGATATCAGGCGAGTACATTCTCTGATCGTTTCATACTTGTCACGAATTATATTCTCGCTCTAGATTACTTTTACTTGATGCTGTCATGTTATCATCACGGATTGGTACTATACGGATCTCTTCTTGGGATGTTACCCCCTTAGCGGGCGCATCGGATACTTTATGACATGTGTTTCATGTACATCATGTATTCCTTGCTTCTGCGTTATTCATGTACACTCATGTTCTCTTATGTTCTTACATGTACGTTCATGTACTCTCATGTTCTTTCATGTACGCTCATGTTTCCTCATGTGTTTCTTGTATAACCAAAATATGATGTCCGTAACGTAACTTGAATAGATCCTTGTGTATTGATTGTGGGTAGGGGTGAGTATAAATGGTCATGTGATTTACCCATCATGTACACTCTGTTACTTTTCATGTTCATCATGTACAACCTAAGCCAATTACATGCCATCTCGTACTCTAAATCACTAGTCACTTACAGTTCTTACTTATCATGTATATATATTTCCAGTTATCAAATATCTCTCATGTTTTCATGTACATCTTCTTACAGCGTTTCATGCATCTTATTCTATTGCCTGATTTATATTTCCTGACATGATATGAACTGCATGAGATGTATTGTGCTCGCTCCTGTCCTGACTGGACTTGTTGATAAATTTTACAGATGGCCTGGGATTGCCTGCTAGCCTAGAGGAGACACAGTAGAGGTTGTTTAGATAGTTATTTCATTTTGTCGGAAGTTGTATTTACTTGTGGATTACTGTATTTGAGTTTTGAGATGTACTTCTGGGTTTATGTATCTTAGACACTTAGACTTCTATCTCCTGTATCTCTTTTGGATTTCATGTTTTATCTATCTTCTATTATGCTCTACCTTAGATGTGATTGAGTTTACATTCTGCTATGTCACCCCCATTCGGGGAGTATAAACTGCTTAGCCTTATACTGTTAGATGCATGAGACCTAGGACAGCGTTCTACCGCCGACACTGCGACGTAGGCTGGGCGTTGTTACGTTCTCGTGCCCTAATTCTAGGATGCGGGTCGTGACATGGTTAGGCCAGGTCGATCTACTAAGAACTCCCTAATCATCTCTGATGTTGAGCTCACAGAACTAGAGTATTCACCTACGTCAGACGTCCATAATATCACGGTCCCGTTCTCTACCAAAGAATTATCCTCTTTCTCAGAGATATTCTCACAGACTTTCATCCTTAAATTATCACCAGATGGCCGACGATCTCGTATGTCCAAAAAGTGTTTGCCAGCTGGGATCTCACATCTGTCTACAGGGTAGCTCCGATGGACCCCAAACATATCCTTCTACACCTATCTTCTGAGGCTGATGATAAGAATATCTGGACCAGAGGCACCAGCAGGATCGACTCTCATCTTATGAAAATCAGTCAAGTGGTCCCCGGACTACAACACGGAGGAAGACTCTGCGATCGTCTCTACCTGGGTCACCCTCCCTAATCCACCGCTCATATCTTTTGTTCCTTCAGCGATGAAGAGGACTGCCACCTCCTTTTGGACTTTCTTGGCGATGGTAGAAGAAAATCGCAACCACTCTAAAGGCGAATTATGCCAAAATTTGCATAGAGCTCGATTTATCGAATGAACTTCCCAACTATATTCAAATCCCTCTTGGTAGTAAGCTAGATACACACTCAAAAAATTATTTATGATAATAATATCATCTTCTGCAAGCACTGCCATATGAGAGACCACTCCACCGAGAACTGTTTTAGAGCTTACCCAGAACTGAAGAAGAAAGTGATTCGTAAGACCGCCCCTACACAACCGACAATACATAGTCGTGAATGACCTCTCCTCCCATTACCTAACTTCCACATCCGGTTTGAAATCAGTACGGGAAACTCCCGTGGCAAAGAACAATCCCAAAAAAGTGCTTCCGAGGGAAGTGCCAAAGCACCCAACAAAACCCCTACCTTAAACCTTACCAACAAATTTGATATCCTAGCCACGGACCTTACCGACGACACCCAGAAGACAAACCACACTGATGACACCCAGGAGGCTATTATCTCTGATGAGGCTTCTGAGATTGGTAGTGCTCCAGGAAGGAAGGCAGAAACTCCTAAAGAGGCAGTGTCCCAGAAACCGGAGCAACCAGCAGAATCGAACAGCACCAGGGCCAACATAGAGGGAGACGAGAACCAACCTGAGTCGTCAGACGGCAACTTTGTTTGGGAAATTAACAAATATAGCATTACCAAGTTGGGTGTGGATGCTCAGAACAATATGATTGGCATGCAATCCCAGGAAGAGGAAGAATCTCCGGACACGGAGATTAACCTAATTAGGTCCTTCAAAATCGAAGACAGAAAAGTCTGGAATGTAGTGATGTCAGATGTTTCTGACTCACTTGGATCTCTGGATCCGTTATATGATTCGGTTGTAGAGGGTACAAAGGTGTCTAGCTTATTTGACCGTTTGGTGGATGAGAAGCAGGCTTTGGTAAACCCAAGTCGACATAGGGGGATGCGACAACAGGAGACCATTACTGAGAAGGAAATAGCTATGGCTGATGAGACCTCTAATGATGGGTGTTTTTTTGACTCCGTGTAAAATCCCTAAATTTCTACTATATTTTAGTATTGATTTTTTTTTGTATTTATACGTCGCATAGTCGTATTGTACGTTGCGCGGGAATTTGCATTTTTTCGTATTTACTCGTCGAGTGCAAATATGTGCGAGGTACATATTTTTAGAAGAAAAAAATGGTTTTTGATTTTATTATCGGTAATGGTTTCAAAATTATATATATAATAATTATTTTTATTAAAAGTTGTGAAAAGTATCTATCGAGGTTGCCAAAACTTATTATCTTAGTTATTTATAAAAGGCTATCTTATTTTAATAAGTGGTAATTTAGAAAAACTAGATTATGTGAATATTCTACTCATGTAAAGCGCATAAAAATTATTTAATGTATATTTTCAAAATTTATTTTTATTATTTATAATAATTTATTTAGCAAGAAGGTATTTTAAATATGTAAATATTTATGTTTATTTTCAAAATTATTTTTACCTAAATTATTTAAAGGGTATTTTGAAGATATTTCCTACTAATATTTAAAATATATATTGGAATTTTCGAAATTAATTATTATATAAATTTTATAAAAAGATATTTTGGATATATTTGTGATAAATTAAATTATGATTTAATTTATTGATTTAAATTAAATAGTTTAATTTAAACGCATAATTTACATATATTTAAATAGGATTTGGATTTAGATATGAATGTATTGGTTTAAATTTAATAATAGAATTATCTATTTGGGTTTAAATAAATCCTAGTCTCTATCTACTTTGGATTATATTTGATTGAGTTATTTTTAAATCAATTTGAATTAAATAGTGAAAAATCTAAGAAAAATTAAAACTCTTCTTAATCCTTATCTAGATAAGACTTTTGTAAACCCCTTGATTTTTTAAAATAAATATTTGTGGAATTTTTGAATTTTTAAATAACTATTTATTGACTTATTATATAATTTGTATTATTTTACATATATTAGTATAGTGCTCATTAGTGAATTTAGTATAAAAATATACAAAGCTATTTTTCTAGTACATTAAGGATCTATACTATATTATACATTTTTTTTCAAAATTTTAGGATTTATTTCATAATTTTTTTTACTTTTTACATGTTACTTATATAATACACTATTTACATAATATAGAATAAATGTCAAATTAGTATTAGATATTTCAGCTTGTATAAATGAGATTAGATGAAGGTTGTTTAAATAAATATTACTTATATTTATTATATATAGTAATTTTAAGTAATGTTATAGATAATTTAGATAAATATAAACTATATTTTAAATTAATACTAATCCTACTTCTACTTGGAAAACATCTCTATCTATATCCTATCCTAACAATGCAAACACCAATTTATTTAAATCAAATCCTATCTAATTTAGGAGATAAATCTGAAATAAATACCTATATAAACCCAATACATCCCCCTTCTATCATCCATAATTCGAAATTATTTTTAGTCTAATAGAAACTCTAAAATTCGTCATTAGAATTTAGCCCCGCTTTTTAGTAGCAAGAGCAACTTGGAACGACGATATCTCCTAGCTCCGAACTCCGTTTCGCCTCCAGTTTTTTTTAAAAGAAGCATATCGAGGTAAGGTTTCTAAAAACATATTTTAATAGACAAAATTTATTATGTAGATTTCTGTAAAACTATTTGAGTATTAGATGTCCGAAAAATAAACGTGTTTCAGTATTTTTACGATTTTGGGAGTTTTCGAAACGAAAATGCGATCTGTTTAGTTTTTCAGAAAGCTAATATGAAAACCTATGCCATATAATATTTATAGAATTTATTAAATAAATATAATAGGTATAGTATTAATTATAATTAGATAATAGACTATTTTCAGCATCCGGAGATGTTTGTTTTGACCTTAATTCCTCAACAGCCGTTGTTCCACCTACTTTCCTGTCTGATCTTCGCCACCACAGTGCTCAGGACCCAGGCAAGTATACCTTGCTAATTTACTGTCATATTATTTATTTTTTGAATTATTTACTTTGTTTTATATTGTTAGTTTCCTTTGTTATAAATTGTGCGTCCAAGCCACACTTGGGTACAAGCGACTCTATTAGTCGTTACTTTACTATATGCATGTTAACTTAGTTTTAGTGGACTACCTTCTTGTTGGGGGATATTCTTATATCTCCTTTGGCCATGACACCTACACTACACGGTTTGAGACATTTTGTTAGGGGCATGACTTATGGACTGGCCATCTTTATTCTCGTGTGACGGATAGATCGTAACTGCTACGATTAAGGTATAGAGACTCGAACAGTTACAAAACTGGACGGGTCATGGATATGACTTGGTCAGTGTGGAAAATATTGGGGGAGGACAGTCGCTAGTGCGTATAGGAATCCAAACAGGTAAACCACAGTCTCCGGATGGAAATGTGGTAATTTATTTACAGATGCCCTCTGACATTTTAGACGTTACAGACGGATACGGATCACTGGATGCCAGTTACGTACACATAGCCTAAAATCCCACCCATGCGCATGAAAGTTGTCCTCTAAATTACACATTAGGCGGTTAGAATATCCTTTGCATATTTGTGTCTAGGATTGTCTTTTATATATTATTTTATTATTCTGACAATTCATATTAGCTTGTTCTTTCTGTATCTTGCTACGTCCGTCTGAGGACCTGGTTATTCCTTAGATGTGTGTTCATGTCTTCCGCAGGTATCTTAGCCGGGATCATGGTCTTCTCCATTTATTCGAAGATGACGTGACTTGGTTCTTCCTTGCTACTTCCACTTAGCCTTTTATATATCATGTACTTCTTCCTTTTTATTTGGTTGGTAGTGGATGTGTCTCCACCCAACATATTGTACCAAGACAATTCATTATATGCTATCTTTTATTCCTTTATTATGTGGATGAGATTATTTAGTTGTGGTTTGCTGCATTTTACAGCTTATGTATACATACAAGGTCCATGTACTTTGTATGTATACAGCTGGCATGTCTACGTACTTAGTCCTACGTATATTGGGACTGGGGACGTTACATATTTTTGTGGTGGCCCATGCAGGTCAAATAAATTGTTTGGTTACTTTACCGTACCAAGCAAGCCTGCGGATAGGATTAGAGTCTAGGATCTCGTCCACATACTTGACCTTCTCGATTCTATTTTAAATTCCTTGATTTGCATCTTGCTTGATTCCCTCCACCGTTAATTCTTATCCTTCTTTTGTGCTTGATGTTGGTTAGAAAGGTAATCCATACTAGGTAGACTTGTCCCATTGTTCCATCACACCACTAGTTTAACTCTTCTAAGTTGGGTAGGCACCTCACGACCTAACATTTATTTTCCTTATGACCCATATTAACATGATTACTTAGACTATAGCCTTTATAGGAGCCTAACTTATCTAGCCCACCAAGCCTTAGATAAAAGACAGTAGGATGAATGTATTGGAACAATCACATGACAAGACTTAGATTCTTAAGGAGCTGAACTAATTCTACCTTCTTTCACTCTTACGCTCTCGTGCCTATATTTTTACCATCGTGACTAATGCTGCTAAATAGCCTAATTTTTGCAAGCTTACTTTTTATTCAAGCTTGTTCAAGGACATATATTTTATTGGGGGCCCCCACTAACATATTGTCTAATCAGAACCGGTGCATGATGGTCTGATCAACCTAGTGCACTTTGGTTCGCCTTTCACACTATTATCCTACGTAGTTGAGATATAGTTAAACTTACCCCTTAGAATCTCATCCACTATTGCCTTGACGATTCTTTTTGAATTATTCGGCCGCCTTTGAACTACGTATTCATATTCGATAATATTGTCTTTGAACTCTATATTGCTTTCGCTTTCACCTATTTTAGAAGGACGAAAGCGCTGTACTTGAATTTTCTCTAGCTATCCTATCTCTTGTGACCATTAACACTCGATGTGACTATATCTTTGTCTTAACTACTTGTCCCTTCCTCTACCTTCTATCACGACTTCCTAATCACTTCAATTATGAGTGAATCTAATCGTTCTCCTAATCGTGCCATCAACCTACTCCCAAGAAACCATATCTTAAGTCTCTAAATTATTTATATGGATCCACTTAAAACCTTTAATCTTTTCCTTTTACGTTTATTAGCCATATCCGTGATTTATTATCTAAATTACGATTTTCTAATGCTTGTTTATGTTGTTTCTTGCCTCGCCCAAGGACTCGTCGAATTGTCATTACCAATATACCCCTTGTGCCTTCTTACCCCCTACTTATTCTTAATTTCGAGGATGAAATTCTTGTAAGTTGGATAGGATGTAAAATTTCTAAATTTCTACTATATTTTAGTATTGATTTTTTTTTGTATTTATACGTTGCATAGTCGTATTGTACGTCGCGCGGGAATTTGCGTTTTTTCGTATTTACTCGTCGAGTGCAAATATGTGCGAGGTACATATTTTTAGAAAAAGATGGTTTTTGATTTTATTATCGGTAATGGTTTCAAAATTATATATAGTAATTATTTTTATTAAAAGTTGTGAAAAGTATCTATCGAGGTTGCCAAAACTTATTATTTTAGTTATTTATAAAAGGCTATCTTATTTTAATAAGTGGTAATTTAGAAAAACTAGATTATGTGAATATTCTACTCGTGTAAAGCGCATGAAAATTATTTAATGTATATTTTCAAAATTTATTTTTATTATTTATAATAATTTATTTAGCAAGAAGGTATTTTAAATATGTAAATATTTATGTTTATTTTCGAAATTATTTTTACCTAAATTATTTAAAGGGTATTTTGAAGATATTTCCTACTAATATTTAAAATATATATTGGAATTTTCGAAATTAATTATAAAATAAATTTTATAAAAAGATATTTTGGATATATTTGTGATAAATTAAATTATGATTTGATTTATTGATTTAAATTAAATATTTTAATTTAAACACGTAATTTATATATGTTTAAATAGGATTTGTATTTAGATATGAATGTATTGGTTTAAATTTAATAATAGAATTATCTATTTGGGTTTAAATAAATTCTAGTCTCTATCTACATTGGATTATATTTGATTGAGTTACTTTTAAATCAATTTGAATTAAATAGTGAAAAATCTAAGGAAAATTAAACTCTTCTTAATCCTTATCTAGATAAGACTTTTGTAAACCCCTTGATTTTTCAAAATAAATATTTGTGGAATTTTTGGATTTTTAAATAACTATTTATTGACTTATTATATAATTTGTATTACTTTACATATATTTAGTATAACGCTCATTAGTGAATTTAGTATAAAAATATACAAAGCTATTTTTTAGTACATTAAGGATCTATACTGTATTATACATTTTTTTTTCAAAATTTTAGGATTTATTTCATAAATTTTTTTACTTTTTACATGTTACTTATATTATACACTATTTACATAATATAGAATAAATGTCAAATTAGTATTAGATATTTCAGCTTGGATTAGATGAAGGTTGTTTAAATAAATATTACCTATAGTTATTATATATAGTAATTTTAAGTAATGTTATAGATAATTTAGATAAATATTATATTTTAAATTAATGCTAATCCTACTTCTACTTGGAAAACATCTCTATCTATATCCTATCCTAACAAAGCAAACACCAATTTATTTAAATCAAATCCTATCTAATTTAGGAGATAAATCTGAAATAAATACCTATATAAACCAAATACATCCCCCTTCTATCATCCATAATTCGAAATTATTTTTAGTCCAATAGAAACTCTAAAATTCGTCATTAGAATTCAGCCCCGCTTTTTAGTAGCAAGAGCAACTTGGAACGACGATATCGCCTAGCTCCGAACTCCGTTTCGTCTCCAATTTTTTTTAAAAGAAGCATATCGAGGTAAGGTTTCAAAAAACATATTTTAATAGACAAAATTTGTTCTGTAGATTTCTGTAAAACTATTTGAGTATTTGATGTCCAAAAAATAAACGTGTTTCAGTATTTTTACGATTTCGGGAGTTTCCAGAAACGAAAATGCGATCCGTTTAGTTTTTCGGAAAGCTAATACGAAAACCTATGCCATATCCTATTTATAGAATTTATTAAATAAATCTAATAGGTATAGTATTAATTATAATTAGATAATAGACTATTTTCAGCATCCGGAGATGTTTGTTTGGACCTTAGTTCCTCAGCAGCCGTTGTTCCACCTACTTTCATGTCTGATCTTCGCCACCATAGTGCTCAGGACCCAGGCAAGTATACCTTGCTAATTTACTGTTATATTATTTATTTTTTGAATTATTTACTTTATTTTATATCGTTAGTTTCCTTTGTTATAAATTGTGCGTCCAAGCCACACTTGGGTGCAAGCGACTCTATTAGTCGTTACTTTACTATATGCATGTTAAGTTAGTTTTAGTGGACTACCTTCTTGTTGGGGGATATTCTTATATCTCCTTTGGCCATGACACCTACACTACACGGTTTGAGATATTTTGTTAGGGGCATGACTTATGGACTGGCCATCTTTATTGTCGTGTGACGGATAGATCGTAACTGCTACGATTAAGGTATAGAGACTCGAGTAGTTACAAAACTGGACGGGTCATGGATATGACTTGGTCAGTATGGGAAATATTAGGGGATGACAATCGCTAGTGCGTATGGAAATCCAAACAGGTAAACCACAGTCTCTGGATGGAACTGTGGCGATTTATTTGCAGATGCCCTCTGACGTTTTGGATGTTACGGACGGATACGGATCACTGGATGCCAGTTACGTACACATATCCTAAAATCCCACCCATGCGCATGAAAGTTGTCCTCTAAATTGCACATTAGGCGGTTACAATATCCTTTGCATATTTGTGTCTAGTATAGTCTTTTATATATTATTTTATTATTCTGACAGTTCATATTAGCTTGTTCTTCATGTATCTTGCTACGTCCGTCTGAGGACCTGGTTATTCCCCAGGTGTGTGTTCATGTCTTCCGCAGGTATCTTAGCCAGGATCGTGGTCTTCTCTATTTATTCGAAGATGACGTGACTTGGTTCCTCCTTGCTACTTCCACTTAGCCTTTTATATATCATGTACTTCTTCTTTTTTATTTGGTTGGTAGTGGATGTGTCTCCACCCAACATATTGTACCAAGACAATTCATTATATGCTATCTTTTATTCCTGTATTTTGTGGATGAGATTATTTAGTTGTGGTTTGCTGCATTTTACAGCTTATGTATACATACAAGGCCCATGTACTTCGTATGTATACAGCTGGCATGTCTACGTACTTAGTCCTATGTATATTGGGACTGGGGCGTTACAATCCGACAGTCACCATAAACACTAGGACGAGAGAGCACAAGGCAATGGAGATAGTGGAACCGATTATTTCCATCAAACGTACTATTCGATCGGGGTAGACGAAGTCGACAGTCAAAGTGACAACTGAACTTTTGGCTCCTCCAGCTACGGCTACACGGAAGACAAACGATTCTAATATAACTCCAAAATCAATACAAACTAGGCGGCAGAGAGATGCCAAACAACACACTTCTAAACCTTAATGTTATTTAAAGCCATCATATGGAATGCGCGGGGCATCAGGAACCAACCTACCAGGAACTACCTCAAATCTCTTAACAGGAAACACTCTCCGGACTTGATCGGGATTCTGGAACCGATGATTTGGGGGGAGGAGAATATCCAGGAGCTAGCCAATGAACTTCATATGCCTTTCTGTTATCAAGGAGGAGAAGATAATAAATACATTTGGATCATGTGTAACAACCATATTGACTTGATGGTCTCCGGGATCCACAAGCAGTTTCTCAACTGTACTATCACGGATAAGAAATCGGGACAGAAGATGGTCCTCACTGTAGTTTATGCTAGCTGCCATATGCGTATCAGGAAAGATCTTTGGCAAGCTCTTACAGAGATTTTTAATGTTATTGATCTGGCAAGGGTGCATGCCGAGGATTTTAATGTCATCACCTCGGCGACAAAAAAGGCTGGCCCGGGTTCCATCAATGCTGCTTCCGTGGACGATTTCAACAAATTTATTGTCGAGACTGGTATTATGGATGCTGGTTACCACGGTTCGATTTACATTTTCTATAATGGACTCACTAACAACCCGAACACTTGGGAGCGTCTTGATCGGTTCCTCTACGACACTAATTTCCTTCTCAACAGATCGTCTATCTCGGTTTTGCATCTTCCCTGCCTCCACTTCGATCACTCTCCTCTCCTCATCGCCCCATCCTACTCCCTTTCCACCCCGGCCCTTTTTCGCTTTCAACGTATATGGTGTAACCATCCGACCTTCATGGAGCTTGTTGTGAACAGTTGGAACGCGGATTGCCAGGGACCTCCGCTTTTTACCCTTCATAAAAAACTCCAATGCCTGCGGTCTACGTTGAGGGATTGAAACTGGAATGTCTTTGGTGACCTCCGAAAACAAAAACGGGATCTTCAAATGAAATTCATACCTTAGAGGCAGCTCTTCATGTTCAATGGTGCGATTCTGATGGTGTTGCTCTTCAAATCGCTAGTAGGGGTTGGATAAAATCTTGGGATTACAAAAGCAACTATTATAAGACCAAGCTAGAATTTTATGGGTCAAGGATGGGGACCGAAATTCTACCTTCTTTCATGCTACAATCAAGGATGGGGCATCCACGAACAGAGTTCGTCTATTTGAACAGAATGGGTCTATGGCGGAGGACCGTATCATTATGGATCAAGCTATTCTTCACTTCTATAAGTTCTTTGAGTCTGTGCCAGCAACGGACCCGAGAAATTTCATTGATTGCATTCCCAATCTTATTTACGAGGAGCAGAACGTGACTTTGTGTGCAATGCCCATGAAAGATGAGGTTGAAAAGGCGATGAATTCACTCAACCCCAGGGTGCCCCTGGTCCGGACAAATTCACTAGCTTCTTCTATACAAAATGTTGGAGTATTATTAAACAAGACCTAATAGTGTCACACCTCGCTCCCGTAGGAGCAATCATCCTCCTTAAGGCGTGATGTCGCGTGAGCCTAGATTGTGCTCACACAAAGCAGGTCCATAACGGCCAATTACAGGCTAAGCGACGGGAGTCGTCCCACAGAAGTCCCAAGCAGAAACATTGAATAGTCAGCAGCAAAAATTTGTAGCAAAACACAAGTCATGCAAAATACTCTTTTATTGATATTGAACAATGATTACAATGTGGGCACGAGGCCAAATTACAAGTATCACAAGCTTACTTTTCTGTCATATTACAAGTCACTCTGCTCTCTCTCATTTCTCGATATTTAAATCACTTTCATGCACGCTATCGGCCAATCGTGGTAACTTTTGTATACGATTCATATCAATTTTCTCGATCAAGTCATCCATTCGTACACCTTAACTATTCTTCGATTCGATCTATCTTTTTCCTTATCACTTATATTTTGCGCTCAATGCAAATTCTAATCCCGTGCACGTCGATTATAATTTTGTTCAAATCAACTCGTCGAAATCTTCAAGATCATAACTTACTCAATGATACTCGATCTATGGCTTTACATACATGCTACGCTTGCTGATTGACTCATTGGCACCCCATATCCTCAATCGACTAACATTCCAAGGCTATCCCATACACCACTCAGGGATGAAGTCATTCAACAAATCCTTGAAACAAGTTATAAATCACAATCAATTATTTCGAGAAAGGTCGACACGATTCTTGGTGTATATACCCAACCCGACTAACTAACCATTTTTTTACTTGAACTTTCGTTCAACCAATTTTTCTTTCGTACAATTTTGTAAAATATTTAGACTTATTGTATGGACATACCATGGGACATTTGAGAGAGAGCGCACCAACGATATCAATTTACGGAAACTACATCAGAGTTTGCGAAAACATCAGAGTTAAAGAATTCAATCGAAAGTCCAAGGACGTAAAGCCGTACTCTGATACCATTATGTCATACCCCGCTCCCGTAGGAGTCGTCCTCGCTAAGGCATGATGCCGCATGAGCCTAGATTGTGCTCATGCAAGGCAGGTCCATAACTGCCGATTACAGGCTAAGCGACGGGGGTCGTCGCACAGAAGTTCCAAGCAAAAATATTGAATAGTCAGCAGCAAAAATTTGTAACAAAACACAAGTCATGCAAAATACTCTTTTATTAATATTGAACAACGATTACAATATGGGCACGAGGCCAAATTACAAGTCTCTCAAGCTCACTTTTCTCTCATATTACAAGTCACTCCGCTCTTTCTCATTTCTCAATACAAGCTTCAAGCGATGAGTGGCAGATTCTTCAGGATGGAGATGTCCATATACTATGTCTCGTATAAGTTCTGACTCCGTGCGGCCGTACGCCTCGAAACGCCAAGAAATTCCGTGCCTCGACGCATCCAAGCGAGCTCCGCACCATCGGGCTTCTACCTGTACCTGCACATGAAAACTGTGTGGGTGTCAGTACTCAACAGTACTGGTGGAAGTGAGCTCCTCGCCCACCCATACAAAACCGACACGTTCATTTACTTTGTACAACTTAATTCCCTTTTTGATTGTCTTGCTAGTCTTGTCTTAGGATCAATTTTAGGACAAAGACACCTTAGCCTATACTTGGCAACGCAATGATAGTGTCGTGCTATATTCTATTCATGGCTTTAATATATATTTGAGGCAATGACTCACCAAGTAGAAACTTATGCAAACTCGGCCGTGCCAAGACTTTCACTTATTTTTATGTGCCTCTAGACCATTCTCGTGCCAATGACGTCAAGGGGATGACTCGTGCTGGTCGTGCCAATAGACTTGATCGTGCCTTAAGATCGAGGCCGTACCTTCCAAGGATCAACCAGACTTAACCAACTTGCCTTACGGTGGCCCTTCCTGACTTAACTCGAGACGACTCGATGACGATGCCACATTCATGCCGAAGCACGTGTCCTTGCTATAGCCAAATCTTAGGCTCCAGAATGGTGTTGAAACCGTACATACCCAGCCCGCGCCGATTCAAGGTTAGCGCTTGCTACAATTACGTCTTGTTAACCCAACTCGTAACTTGCTAGTACTCGACGCAATTCAAAGGCATACACGCGGATAGCCGCTCTTATGCCGACACATCTATATGAGTGGTCACTAGCAATGTCAAGCTATCCTGGATCATTGGATACGGTGACCATTCACGTGTGAGGTACGATCTCCTTCCGAATGACTCGTAGCCTATATTGTAACGGTTCACTTCAATCAAGTTATACCGTCGATGAAGCCGTACACTATTTGCAATTTCTCCTAGGCCGACAAGAACCCGGTGCCCCGAGATCGTTCGAGGAATTCCCCTTGTGCGCAAGTTGTCCAATGACCATGCAAGACTCAACTCGATCTACCAAGTCCTTCCTTAATCATGACCATGCTTTTCAACTTTCTATCGAGAAGCGGGACTGATCTCGACGACAATCAGTCACGTGGACTTCCTTATCAAGACTCACAAGTAGCGGGACTGATCTCGTGAACTTCCTTATCGAGACTCCCAAGTTGCGGGACCGATCTTATGAACTTCCTTATCGAGACTCCTAAATAGCGGTACCGATCTCGTGTACTTCCTTATCGAGACTCCCAAGTAGCGGGACCGATCTTGTGTGCTTTCTTATAGAGACACCCAAGTAGCGGGACCGATCTCGGCGACAACCAGTCGCATGAACTTCTATCCTTTGAAATCCAAGAAACGACTACTAAGTAGTCTTCCATCTTAACTTGAACATAAAACTTGAACATAATGTGTTCCTTTGTCCGTGGCATGCTTTTTCCAAAACCAACCGTGGCTCGTGCTTTAGACTGACTTGTTCTCTAGGCGATACTATCGCTTAAGTCACATACTTTATATGACGAGCCTTGAGATCGTGGGACTATGTGACTTGACAACTGCAGAAAGAGCGGGGCAGTACTTAGAATGCCTTTGATAGACCAAAATAACTTTTTTAAACTTATTTGTGCAACAACTTGACGAGCAAAGGCTGCATCAAGCTATGCCTCGAGGGAAAGTGTCGTGCACGCGTTTAACTTGAACAACCAAGTTATTTAGGGTGCCTAGACTTATTCCATAAGCCGTGCTCTGCAACGCGCACTGTAACATGCACTGTAACTTAACCCGTGGGACGAGCAAGGCAATACCAAGCCCTGGACAATGGAACCGTGCATGCTTTATCAAGCATTCATGCGGGTGATGCCTATGACTTAGGCTAATTCTAACATTGTGGCAACTTAGAAACTTAGACCAACTTCCTTCTCCCAAGCCACGGGACGAAGGACCGAGTGTCATTTTGAAAGCACGCAGAGCAAACTTCTAAGCCGACCGTGCGACCTTTCCATATTCTAACTGTCTGACCCAAGTTAGGATTATTTCCTTAGCTATGTGGATGCTTCTCTTTTATTATCAAGCCTACTTGTGCATTTGAAACTTTTATTTTATTAGTATGAAGGCCAAGCTGAGGCAAGTTCACCGAAGCCACCCACCTGAGCGAGTCTTCGAGCAAGCAGTTGCGTGGTTAAGTCCGAACGTCGTCGGCGTTTCGATTCCTCAGATTGACTGAGCGGTATGGGGCACAAAAAATAGCGGCTATTTCAGATTTCTTCTTAGGCATACAACTCCCTAAAGGTATCACCTTGGCTAACTTAGTTCTTATCTCCAAGATTTCGGAACCGAGAAATGTTTAAGATTTTAGGCCTATTAGCTTGAGCAACTTCTCCCACAAAATCATCTCCAAAATCCTGGCGGACCGACTATCTGTTGTCCTCCCCTACATAATTTTAAAGGAGCAAACGAGTTTCGTCAAAGGTTGTAGCATTCACGAGAATATCAGTTTGGCTCACGAAATCATTGGGTCCATCGATAACAAGGTATCCAGGGGTAATGTGACGATCAATCTTGATATGTCTAAAGCCTACGACTGAGTCAATTGGAGGTTCCTTATTTGGGTGCTTTGACAGTTCGACTTCAGTAATACATTGATTTATCTTATATTCAGAAATATATCTAACTATTGGTACTCGATTTCCATCAATCGAAAGACGGGCGGGTTCTTTCGATTGGGTAGAGGCCTACGACAGGATGACCCTATTTCCTCCGCCTTATTCATCATCGCTCATGATGCTCTCAACAGGAAGATCTCCAAGATGTGCCTCCACGGCCACATTAGATACTTCTCGGGTCGGAAAGATTGCCTTCCCCTGTCGCATCTATTTTATACGGATGACAGCCTTATATTCCTCAATGGTGGTAATGATAGTGTAGACAACCTCTTGAAGACTCTACAAGAATACTCCGAGATGTCGAGCCAGGCGATCAATATGGCTAAATCTTCGCCTATTGTTTCCCAGAAAAATCACATGTGTCCCGAAGCTGAGTTGATTGCTTTCAGAACTAGTTTTTCGATCACTCACCTCCCTATCCAATATTTGGGGGTCCCTCTATTCAAAGAAAGAGCTAAACCAGAATACTTCTTTGATTTGGCCAAGAAATTTGAAAAAGGACCTCTGGTTGGAGAGGTATGTTCCTCTCCTTTGGTGGCAAAATCACTCTCCTAAAAAGCGTCCTAACTGCCCTACCCATCCACTCTCTCTCAGTGATAAAAGCTCCGAATAATCTTCTTCATAAATTAGGAAAATGCATGGCCGCCTTCCTCTAGAACTCCAAAGAGAAGCATCGAACTAGATGGATATCCTGAAATAATGTGTGTCGGCCTATGGACGAGGGGGGATTAGGCATTAGATCTCTCATCCAGGTGATGACCGCCCTCCATACAAAATGGTGTTGGCCTTCATTAAAGGAGAGTCGGTTTGGGCACATTATATTACCGGAAGTATGGTGATTCTACTACCCCAAATTATGCCATGCCATATTCCCCATCCCCTTTATGGCGCTCCATGATGAAGATTTTCCCCAACGTGTATTGCCATTGTCAATGGGTTTTGGACCGGGGCAACATTCCGATCTAGGGACCTAATTGGTGTGGCACCCCTCTCATCAAACCTCCGAAATTTGCTTATACTCCATCTATTCGACAGGTAGTAGGATCCCCTATGGTTCGCAACTCACTGGAAGTAGAGGTCAACATTCGAAATTTTTTCCCGATTGAAGCTAATACGATGCTGGATGACATTTCCCTTAACACGGAGAAGGACCAAATCATTTGGGTCCTAAACCAGATAGGTGATTCTCTACCAAATCCTATTGGGACAATTACAGGAGGAGAATCCTATTGACACATGGAGCGACTTCTATTGGAACAAATATATCCAACCTCACATCGGCGCTTTCCTTTGGCGGCTACGCTGTAATGCGATCCCGGTGGAGGCCAGACTCTTAACTATGGGATTCAAACTTGCCTCTAGATGCGTGTGCTGCACCAACCCGGATATAGAAACTAATGACCACCTCTTCATCTCGGGCGAGACGGCTAAAAAGATTTGGACCCACTTCTCCGCCCCTTTCCAACTATCCACCTCTTCCGATACTATCGACCAACTTGCTCATGTTTGGCTTCAAAACTCCTCTCTTTACCTTGGCAGACATCAGTCGGAATATCATTTTTGCCTCTGACTTGTGGGAGATTTGGAAGCAAAGGAACTCCATTATTTTTGGTAAAGGGGTTAGGAACCCTCAAGAGATCATCCGTCGGGTTACTGCTAATCTTCAACATACTTTTAGTGCTCATAATCTGGGGACTATCGTGACAGGCCGGGCTAGCCTGGCAGGTCCTAGTATCACCACATCGCATTCTGCATGGATCAGCGGCTATTGGGTGGCACCAATGGTGGGGTGGAAACTGAATAATCGCGGCTAGACTAAGGGACGACCTCAGTTTGGCATATGGTGGGATTATCAGGGACACCAACGGTGGCCTCATTAAAGCTTTCTTCAACATTATTGTCGATGCTGCAAGCCCTATACCGGAGCTGGATTCCCCCTTTTAGCTCTTCAATGGTGCAATACACAGAAAATCCTCCTTAATGAAATATAAACTTCATCAGATCCCCTTATCATCATCCTCGCCAACAATATCGTTCCTCCTTGGGCTCTTAGATACAAGACCCGCAAAATCCAATCTCTTCTGACAACTCGTACCGAATTTTTCAAGGCTTCGACTAGTGTTAACGGCGTGGCAAAAGTTCTGGCATCTCTAGCCCAGGCCACAAATGTTGACCAGATCTTCTCCGACGCTATGGAGCTCCCGTCTGCGGCCTGCAGCGCCCTCCTTAAGGACTTTACTGGCCCTTAGGTGCGGGGCCCTATCCTCTATTTTGTTTTCACACTTTTGAGACGCCCGGGCCCCATTCCGATGCGGTTACTTTTGTTGGTCGTTCGGGCTGTCTCCCGGTGCCAACTTTTGTTTTTTCTTTGTTTTTCGTCTGGATTTTCTTCCAGACATAGATACTTTTGTAGGTCGTCCGGGCTATCTCCCGGCGACATGTTTGAGCCATGGCTCCGTCTTATATCAATAAAATATGCTGGGTTTTTTTATTAAAAAAAACCTGGGACCGCACCATAAAAAATGAAGTCCCTTGATCATTCATTCACATTTCACCGTGACAGAAAAGGACTGTTATTTAGTAACCAATAACTGCTCCAATTATTTTAGAACTATAGAATTTTGATTCAAAAATAAACCAAAAATTCATAATGAATAATAGTATCGGGATATAGCTCCAACCGAACACCCAATAATAAATTCAAAATTATATATATATATATATATATATATATATATATATATATATATATATATATATATATATATATATATATATATAATGGGTAATTGTGGCGAACTCGCCACTAGGGCTTGAACTTCGACCACTTGGGCTGCATGCATCTCCGTTAACCACTAGACTATATATATTTATGTGTGTGCGTGCGCGCGCCAATGACCCTCTAGCCTTTGATTACAGCTAGAGCACAAAGAAATAGCTTATTTTATGAAACATAGTTATTTCTTTGAAATATCATGTATGGAAAATAGCTTATTTTATTAGAAATTCATGGATGGAAATTTTAGCAACTTTAATTCATGTATGGAAAGAGCTTATTTTATGAAAAATTCATGTATGAACGTTAACTACCCTATTGATCTATCTCCTAGCATTTACCCATCCCATTCAACAACAAATCTAACTCAATAGATACAATTAACCAGCAATCCCTAAACCACCCAACAGATGTAATTAAAAGCCATCCCATCAAACCGAAAAACAAAAAATATATTAAAAATAAAAATGTCCTTAGGAAGAACATTTTTTTCAAGGAAAACACCCTCACTAAGGACGTTTTTCTCAAGAAAAACACCCTCACTAAGGACGTTTTTCTATTTAATATATTTATTTTTTTGCTGCATTCTTTACCTTTAACGTCCGTTAAAAAATAAATTTTTTACTCATTTCCAACGTAGAACTAGGGGTGAGCAAAATTCGGTTTTTAAACCGCACCCGAACCGAACCGACCGTTTAATACAAAACGGGTCGGGTTCAGATGAAACGGGTCGGTCGTCGGTGCAGGGAAAGTGAAATATACGGTTAACGGTTCGGGTCGCGGGTTTGGTTAACGGTTCCCGACCCGAACCGAAAACCGATTTTTATGTGTGAAGTTACCAAAATACCCTCTCCATTTGACCTAGGTATTTAAGAAAGTGAACTGTTGATTTTTTTCTCTCTCCTCTTTCAGATTTCATTTCCATCCATTCTAATTTCTCTCCATTGGAGAGAGCCGCCGCTCCCCCCCAAGTCCGTCGCTCCCCCTCAGTCCGCCGCTCCCTTCCATTTTCAGTCGTCGGAGGTCAAATCCCTTCATCTTCTCCTCTGTTGAGTCTGCTCTCGCTCTTTAGAAGACTCGAGCTCGAGTCTTTCTCCTCTGTTGAGTTTTTCTGCCTCTCTCGTGCGATCTGACCTAGATCTGACTTAGATCTAACTAGATCTGACTAGATCCGACATAGATCTGAGTAGATCTGACCTATTTCTGTGAAGATCTAACATATATTTTCAAGATCTGAGTAGATCTCTCGGGGTTGGCTATTCATCACCGGTCCTTCCCATATTCTGGTAAAGAGAGGAATTTTCTCCTAATTTATTTTTCACTTATTGTATTTACTTCATTTTTTTCGTAATTACAGTTACTTAATATGTTCATTTCTTGCATAAATCGTGGAAGGAGACGAATTCTGGACCGGACATAGATAGCCCTGGCCCCTTGCTGTGTTCAAATTTGGGATTCGACATAAATCGTGAAAGGAGAGGAATTTACTCACTCACTGTAAGCTTCCTGTCCCTTTGGGGTTGCTATTTCTTGCATGCACTATGCAGGGTTGCTATTTTGCTGGCCAAAAGAAAGATTTTGCTACTACCCAAAAAAAACTAGTTTGAAATAAAGGCACTGGCAAAAAATTTGCTGCAAGATTAGCTTATGTAGCCATTGAAAGATTTTGCAGGGTTGGCTTATAATTTGCTGCAGGGTTAGCTTATAATCTACTGGCAGAAAAGAAATAAAAGCTTATAATTTGCTGCAGGGTGGCTTATAATTTGCAGGGTTGGCTTATAATTTGCTTATTGCTAATTTGCTGTGTAGCATGTGTTTTTCAGTGCTTATAATTTGCTATTTGCATTGTTTGCAAACAGTTTATTGTTTGCTTACTGTTTTTCAGTGCTTATTGTTCTGCTATGGTGGTGGATTTTCCTTTATTTTGCTCTGATACTTTATTATGTTGTATCACTATTATACTATGCTGGTAGATAATCCTTTACTTTGCTCTGCTATCATACTACCCTTTATGTTGTATTCGATGCAGCTAGTGGCGTGGCACTTGTTGCAGCCAGCAGTGGCGTTTTATTCGATGCAGCTATTGGCGTGGCACTTGTTGCAGCCATTGGCGTGGCATGAATGGTTCATTTGTTGTTGACAGTTTATTTAATGCTTCTTCTTCAAAATATTGCTAACGTATAAACTAGAAAGTGGCAATGATGAATGTGGCTTGAGAAAGTGTAATTTGATACTACATGGCATCATACTTTGATGCATAAATAAGCCTTCTGAGCCGTTTTTTTTTTTTCTGTCTTGGTTTCACTTTTTTGTGCAGGAGTCAGGACTCAGGAGACTCAGGAAGTTGGAAGTTGATACTATTACTACCTGTAGGTTTATAGCTTTTTATGGATTTCTGTCTTAGCTTGGAAGTTGGAACTTGGAAGTTTGAATGTAATTTTGTATGGGATTTAACTTCTCTTGTTAAATTTGGGATTGTTTAAATACTGTTGTATATCATATATGGATGGACTTGATACTACCTGTAAACTGGAAAATATAGATGATATTTTGTGATGATACTGGAATATATTTTGTGGAGATGATACTGGAATATATATATGGTAATTGGAATGTGGAGATGATACTGGAATATATATATGGGCCCTGGTAACTGGAATATATACTGGAATATTTTGTGATGATACTGGAATATATATATGGGCCCTGGTAAACTGGAAAATATTTTGTGATGATACTGGAATATATTTTGTGCTGAAACTGGAATATATGGGCCTGGTAATTGAAACTGGAACATATGGGCCTGCTAATTGGAGTTGTTTATCTATAACTTTTTTATGTAATCTGGTAACAGGCCAGCCCACCAACCCAAGGCCCATAAACCGTTTGGACCGAAAACCGAACCGATTTATTTCGGTTCGGTTGATGACCAGTTCTCAGTTCTAACGGTTCGGTTCGGTTCTGGATATAACGGTTCGGTTTACGATCGGTTTTGATTTTTCCGGTTCGGCTTGAACCGAACCGACCCGATGCTCACCCCTACGTAGAACGCCATTGAAGGGAGTTCTTGTGCTTTAACTTTAATTTTGGCAAAATTTATGCTTTAGTTATAATTTTATATATTTTTTATGTTCTCACTGAAAATTTTCCATTTTGTAATTGAGGTCCTCGGGATGTTCATTCTCAAGGACACTTGTCCATTTGGGATTCTCTTTCGAACATAGATTTAGACGATCTATAACGACGTTTCGGCAGCGTTACAGTTCTCTGTCCTATATTAATGAATCTATTCTTTGGCCCAAGGAGGCTTACGCCCCCTCTCAAATTTAAATAAATTAAAAAAAAAAAACTCAGAAACTTCGTACATCTCTAAAAGAAAAGAAAAAAAAACAATTCCAATAAATATTAAGTAAACTTGTTAGCTCTTGTACCTAATCCTTCAAGAAGTTGAAATCTGCATGATGTACTCACACCAAAATATTTTCTCTCTCATGGCTAACAAATAGTTCTCACCGCATTTGTTGTCATCACCATTATGCAATGTTGTCGAGATGGGGTACTGCTGTTAACCGCATTGTTGTCATCACCATTATCCTTCGTTATTGCTTGCCATTTTTAGTAATTATTTTTTTATTATATATAGTTGTGCAGAATATATCAAGATTTGAATTGATTTAGTTATATTTGTTAAGAATAATTTAAAAAATTCTTGTTTTCTTTTATACTCTCTGCAATCCATATATACTGAGGCCTCTACATACAGAAATTTTAGAATAGAGGATTAGGCAAAGTCATCTCTTATCTTGGATCCGATAGATATTTACTTAGATTTGTAACGAATAATTTTAGAAATCTTTGTTTTCTTTTATATTTTCTGTAATCTCTTTTGGAGAAGAATACACAAATTTATCAACTTACAACTGCAAGACTAGTGTATTACAGGGTAAAGCACAAAAAAATCCTTGCAAAATTTAATCTTCTTGCAAAAATAGACTCAATAATTTGTTGAACGATTATATCCTCATATTTTCGTTACTTTGATCAAATCATTCCCTCCGTCACTAATTGTTACAATTTGAACGTTAGAATCAAATTTTGACTGAAAAATGCTTGAAATATCAAAAATACTCCTGGACGTGACTATTAAGATTGCAACGGTCTTACCATCCATCTATATACAGGTTTAAAATGTCGCATATTTTACCACTTTTTTTTTTTTTTTTCCTTCCATGTTTCACCATATTTCCACTATGTCCCATATTTGTATATTGTTAGTTTGTTTTCTTTATTGCGTAAATAATTCAAATAAGTCTTGTTGACAATAAATTGACTGTCCGTTGAAATCGTCATTCAATTTGGGTACACACTGCACTAAATTAAAAATTAGAAGGAAAAAAATAAACTAGTCTCTATTTTTTTTTCAAATAGTGTAAACCTTAATAGAATTTTCTCTCTCTATTATAATACTCTCATGACTGTATTTCTCGATAATGTTGCAACACATGGTACAATAGTTTGTCCGCTCTGATCAAAATTTGTGCCGCCTCAGATTTAGCAGCATGAATTCTTATCCCAATTTAGTATTCAAAATCATATGTGCAATGCATCAATGCACTAGGTTAATTTTGAAGGTTTAGAACCAGTTTAATAGAAAAACTAACCGCATACACAATTGAACAAATTTTCGTCCAAAATCAGAATGGAGCTCAACAGGGAGTTTGAATTCCTACTAAATTTCGTTGAACCCTAGTGATCCTAATAGCCTTTTCGAGCCTTCTTCAATCTATACATGTCCAACCCACGCCTATATATAAATCCATGGTTGCAGTATCCCAGCAATTAAAATTGGAAGATATGTGCTCGGAGACTCGATCCTTATCCTTGTTGACGTTGGGGAATAATCAGGCCGGTCTAGGGGTTGGATTGTCCGAGCCGTGGAACTTATTTTAGTTGCTTCTTGATTCTTGTTATGGGCTGGTCTTGGGGAGTCATCTACTACCCCGACCTATTATGTTGGAGGGTTGTCCGAAGTAGAGAAGGGTTGTCCAAGTCCGAAGTCTTGTCGGACTCCTTGGTCATAAAAATAATATTGGGGTTTTGTGTATTAGCTGCTGAAGTCGATGAAGCATCGTGCCATTCCTCCTTCGGTGGTCCTGTGCGCTGGAAAGGCCATTATATATGTTCTTCAAAGGACAGCGCTTGGGCAAACTTGCGCTTTCAGAGCAGCGAGTCAAGTAGAGACTAGAGAGCTAACTCGGCTCTTTCAGAAATATATGGGCAATTGGACAATTTAATGTTACTTCATATGAAGCTAAATAATAACTTACAGTTCTACATGGACAACTTGACTCGATCATTACTGAATATTCATGCAAAAAATAATTATTAACTTGATTTCTTGATCACCGGTAGGTGACACTGTCACACTGGTGGGCGGTTACTACGACTCTGGAGACAATGTCAGTTTGTGTGGACAATGTCGTTTAGCATCAGCTCGTTAATCCTGCTTCATAATAGTAAACACATATACCGAGAGCATGCCGGCTTGCCACTACAAGAAAAAAAAAAAACCCTAAAAAAAAGTCCTCATATAACGCTTTGGGTGGAAATATAACGCTTTTAAGGGGTGTGTGGTTCAAAGGTTTTGAGAATTGGAAATGAATTTTGAATTTTTTTTACCCATGTTTGGTATATCCAGTATTGGAAATGATGAGGGTAGGGCTGCAAATGAGCCCAGCTTTTGTAAGCTTGAGCTTGGCTTGAGAAGAATTAATCGAGCTCAAGCACGAGCTTGATAATTTTTTTTTATTTTGGAGCTTGAGCTTGGCTCGAGTTTGTTTATATTGAGCTCGAGCTTGGCTTGTTTTGAGCTCGAGCTTGGCTTAATAAGTAAGCTTGATTCAAGCTTGATAAACAAGCTCAATAAGCTCAAAATCAAACTCATTAAGCTTGATTTAAAGCTCGCTCAACTTTATTTCAAGCTCATTAAGCTTGATTTCAAGCTTAACGAGTTCGATTTCAAGCTTAACGAGTTCGAATTCAAGCTAGTTAGGTTTGAATTCAAGTACCTGTAATATTAACAATTTATTGATAAAAAAATTAGTTAAACAGTTCCTTAATATCAATTACTAAGGACATATAAATATATAATGCACACAACCATACTGTTATACAAACATATATAAAATTAGAATTTAACAAAGAACAAATAAGCTTCTAAACAAGCTCATAAACGAGTTTCTAAACGAGCCAGCTTGCAAGCTCATAAATGAGCTAGCTTGCGAGCTCAAACGAGCCGAGTATTTCTAAGCTTGAGCTTGGCTCGTTTATTAAACGAGCTTGAAAATGAAGCTTGAGATCAACTTGTTTACTAAAAGTACCGAGCTTTTACACTACTAAAATCTGCTTAATTGGCGACGTAAATTTAGCGACGTTAATATAACGTCGCTAAATTGCTGACATTAGCGACGTATAACTGAAACGTCGCTAACCGTCGCTACTAGCGACGCAAATAGCAACGTGACAACAACGTATATTAGTTACATGAGTTAGCCGTCGCGAAACGTCGCTATGAAGTCGCTAATAGCGACTAATTTAGCGACGTTCGTAAGAACGTCGCTAAATTCTAATTAAAATAAATTTCCTCCCCCCCCCCCCCCGGATTTATTTTCCCCCATCCATTTTACTATCTCACTCTCTCCCTCCGGTGCTCTCACTCTCACTCTCTCCGGCGCTCTCACTCTCTCCGGCGACTCTCACTCTCTCCGGCGACTCTCCTCCGGTACGTGACTCTCTCTCTCTCTCTCTCTATTTTTGGTGTTGGTGGTTGGGGGGGTGCTGGTGGCTCGGGGGGAGGGGCAGGGGGTGCGGGTGGTTGGGGATGAGGAATGGTTGGGGGGTGGCTGGGGGGGTGGGGCAGGGGGGTGAGGAGGGGGGCTGGGGGGGAGGGGAGGGTTAGGGTTCGGGTTAGGGGTGGGTGTTGGGGGGTGAGCGCGAGGGGGGGGGGGTTGGGGGGAGGGGAGGGGAGGGTTATGGTAAGGGTTCAGGTTAGGGGTGGTTGGTGGGGGAGGGGAGCAGGGGGGTGAGGGGGGGCTGGGGAGGGAGGGGGCTGGTGGGGGAGGTGTTAGGGATAGTGTTCGGGTTAGGGTTAGGGGTGGTGGGGGGGGGGGGGAGGGGTGCGGGGGGGCTGGGTCAGGGGCACCGATAGTGCCAAAAAATCTGATAATTTAGTAATAATTGTTTGTTTTCCGACACCGAAAAATCTGATACTCCGATTCGAAACCACGTACCGATAGTGCCGATATTTGTAACACGTAGTTTTATTGGTTGGTTAATGCCGTCGTCTATTTTCCTTGATCCCGATACTCATAGGAATGGTCCCGAGTCACGGCCGTTGTATGTAGTATATTCGTTTTAGTTTGTAGTATATTCATTTTAGTTTTGAAGTTTATTCATTTTAGTGTGTAGTATGTAGTAGGAATGGTCCCGACTCATAGGAATGGTCCCGAGTCACGGCCGTGGTATGTAGTATGTTGTATATTCATTTTAGTTTTGAAGTTTATTCATATTTGCAGATATCTAGAAATGGCTATATCCATGTAGCTGCTAGACCGTTCGTAGATGTACAACCGCATTCGAGATGACAGGTGCTGTGTACGAGATGAATACATCGCCGGAGTAGAACAATTCCTCCAATTCACGAAGGCGTTTCCTCAATCCATGGACGACATGGACATTAGGTGCCCGTGTGCAAAATGGCGGAACATGAAGTTTCAACCAGAATTGGATGTGATGTATCACTTATACACAAAGGGTTTCCTTCCGAATTACTACCAATGGACCGCACACGGAGAGCTTGTACCTTTAGCATTCCAAGCGGAGCCTTATGTGGAGCCTTATATGAATGTCCACAACCGAACTGGTGTGGACAACGAGTACGTAAACATAGTTTTCGATGCTGCGGGGCCTAGTTTCGATCCATACAATCGTGACGCAGCTGAGGAGGCACCGAATGTCGATGTCGTGAAGTTCATGGAGTTGCTGGAGAATGCAAGGACTCCTTTGTACCCTGGTTGTGAGGACCATTCACCGTTAGAGGTGATCACTCGGCTCTTGAGCATAAAGTCTGACTTTAACATGTCGCAAGAATGATACAATAGAGTGCTCGAGTTGATTACCGATATCTTGCCGGAGGGTGCCAAGCTACCGAAAGACTTCTACCGCTCTAAGAGGATTGTGAGATCCCTCTGGATGGGATACGACAAGATCGATTGCTGTCAGATTAGTGGCCAGTCTGTAAGACTAAAGCTCGGAATACCTTCGATGTCGACGAGATAGCTTATCAGGAAGACGAACTACCTCTTATTACAATTATTGTCGATGTGGACTCAACGAAAGTTCCTCATGACATGTTTCATCAGTTGGAAGAGGTAGATGTATCACAAGAGGAAGAGAAAGTTGATAGAAGTGAAGAGGAAGAGGAAGAGGAATCTGAACAAGGTGAATTTTCAGAAGAGGATTGAATATGTTTAATTTTCAGATGTAGTATGGTTTACTTTTGTTTTTTTCAGATGTAGTATGGTTTACTTTTGTTTTAGCGACGTTAATAAGCGACGTTTTCAGATGTACTATGTTTTACTTTTGTTTTTTTCAGATGTAGTATGGTTTACTTAGCGACGTTTTCAGATATAGTATGGTATACTTTTGTTTTTTTTCAGATGTAGTATGGTATACTTCTGTATTTTTCAGATATGGCTCGACGTGGATCCTTTGGTTCCGGTGCTGGTGGGAGTCGACGAGCCCGACAGTCTCCATCTACCACTCCTTCTACCGACTCCTCATCCCCCCGCACTCCAGTATACACTAGCGGTCTAGTCGCCGACAGTGTCTCCCTACCCGGCTCTAGCAGTTCGAGGCTAGGGCCTTCTTTTTCTACGCAGCCAGTACCGTCGAGTATTCCAGAGGTCGACCCCACTACTGAGGAGCAGGCCGAGGCCCACGTCGAGGTTGAGGGCGATGGTGAGGCCCACGCCGAGGGCTAGGTTGAGGCCGAGGGGCAGGCTGCGGGCACGGGCAGGGGCAGGGGCAGGGGCAGAGGACGGGGTAGGGGCATGGTGCAGCTTTCATTTGAGACAGATCCTCCGTGTCGCCTGGAGGGGGATCTGAGGTTAGAGATTTGGGCCTGTACTCGGACCAGACGGTAAGTAAAATTATTGTATTTAATTTGTTTAAATTTTTTATAAACTTGTTTAATAAATTTTAATTTCCATTTTACAGATATCATCCCTCCTCCGTACACCGGTCGCTGGGTACATTCCTGCGACAGAACTACGGGGGGGCCTGGATCAACTGTAGGGACGTCCCGGCCGACAAGAAGGCCTTCTGGTTTGAGCACTTTTCGGTACGTAAAAGTTTATTTCCTTTTAACATTTAGTATGTTATGTTATAACTTATGTAGTTATATGATTTTTTTCAGCGGACTTACTTCTTCCCTCCCCACCGCGCCGTTGCTGTCGAGGCTATTTTTTCCAGCGTCGCCAGCAAGCTTATTAGGGACGCAATCCTCGACCAAAAGGATCGCGACCGTCGGGGAGAGCCTATTCAGGGTTGGATCTCTGCGGCCGACTGGGCGGTAATGAAGAGGAGATTCGAGGAGGAAGCCCACAAGGACAAGTCCGCGAAGTCTAAAAGAGCGCGACAGGCGGGGTCGCAGTGGTGTGGTGGATCACGGTCCATCATGGATTTCTTCACCCATATGGTACGTATCTCGCCGTATACCTGTCACGACCCGTACCCGCTTTTCGGATGCACGAGCTGGTGAGCAAACCAGCTACGTATCGAGCGGACTCTAGCCTGACTCGAGTACGTATAAGCTGTCCATGGTAGGGTATCATGTCTAATCTAAACTATATCTCAATCCGCAAGAATCATGTAAAACAAGAATGAACAAGTATGGGTCATGGTCTGCAGCCCATTATCATATTGTCCGATTAGACTCCAAGAATGATATGAGTCTATAAAATAAGCAGAATATATCATGGTACGAAATATAAGGCATGAGAAGATAATAACAAAATCACCAATAAATACCTGTATCATGCATCACAATCCTCTACAATCCCACTCTGCTAACTAACTCCACGCAATCGCTAAACCTGAAGAGATCATCAGGTCCTCAGGGGACATAGCAAGATACATAAAAATATAACTATCTAGCAGTTTATCATGCAATAAACAAAATATAGGAAATAAATGGAAAAAGACCAATCAACACGAAAATACGACTATACACGACTGGAAGAACCACTACGCATAAACGAACTGCTGGAGGAGAATAAGAGAACACGATGTCAATGGATAACCAATCGAATACTCAAACCCTCGCCCCTAGTGTGGACTCGCAGGTTTGAACAACTACTAACCCTCGTCCTTAGTGTGGACTCGCAGGCTAGCATCACCCTCGCCCCTAGTGTGGACTCGTAGGTGTGAACCATATACTACTAACCCTCGTCCCTAGTGTGGACTCGCAGGCTAGCATCACCTTCGCCCCTAGTGTGGACTCGCAGTTGTGAACCATATACTACTAACCCTCGTCCCTAGTGTGGACTCGCAGGCTAGCATCACCCTCACCCCTAGTGTGGACTCGCAGGTGTGAACAATATACTACTAACCCTCGTCCCTAGTGTGGACTCGCAGGCTAGCATCACCCTCGCCTCTAGTGTGGACTCGCAGGTGTGAACCATATACTACTAACCCTCGTCCCTAGTGTGGACTCGTAGGCTAGCTTTAGACACAGATAACTACTAACCCTCGCCCCTAGTGTGGACTCGCAGGTTAGCTTCAAGAATTCAAGGTACAGCAGTTTCGTTATGATTTATTCATCCTATGACACGATACGACTCAGTCCAAGTACAGTGATGACACGACACGACCTAATCAAGATACACGAGAGAACCAATCCAATATAAAATACAAAATTAACTATGAATAAGAGCTATATATGTATATCCAATATGAACTACAAGCTAACTATAAACAAGGACTATATGTACATACTAGCATGCACGATGTACAAATCACATATGAATAATCAACTAGTAAAACTAGATAATAATAATATGTATGTAAATAAACTGTAGAGGGAGGCAAGGTATACTTGTCTGGAGGTTACACGCAGATCCAAAAAAATATCGTCAACTGCTAAGCCATAAAGTCCAAATCATCACAATTGTCTCCGAAAGCTGAAACAGACATTGTCAACATTCTCAGAATAGTCAAATTAGCTAGGATTGCCTGTACTTAAGTCCAATTCTAGACATAGGGGCAAAACGGTAATTTTGGGCAAAAACGATGTCCGCCGTTGGACCCACTTTGTACCAAAAAATGTGCCAGGGTCAGTGGTCTCTAAATTCATCAAACTATATGTTTAAGAATTCGTTTTGATGATACGAACCCAACGGTATGACCAGTTTTGGATTCCGGTGGACCGTGCACAAAATTGCCCGTTGAATCGGACCGTGGGGCCCGCAAAACGGCGATCCGATCAACTGTCTTAGAATCGGCCCAAACTTGGCATACAAGACCAGAAAAATGATACGGTCCTGTTGGCGCAAGTTTCGTCTCGATCTGACGAGCGTGCACAAAGAAATTGGAGTTTGTACAAAGTGGTCGATACGGTGAATTTCGACGGATATGCATCAAATTCGTCGCGCACACGCGACCAATTTGAATTTCGTCAAAGCCCACACGTCCACAATATCCGTACGTGCCTTTCGATGCTTGCGGTGCGCGACCACGTCGCCCGGATTGGCGGGACGCACGTCGTATCGAAAGATTTTTCCTATTTTCTATACTTTTGAAAACAGATTTTTGTTGAACTTTATCAACGATTTAATTCATGCACACACATCGAAAAACAGAACTACAAGTTGCGTTTTGATCTTGGTTATGTTAACTTTAATTGTGTTCAATTAGTTTCTGAAAACTATTAAAGCATAGGTCAAAAATCGGCTTCCAAGTTGGGTCTTTGGGACGGGTTCCTGTCCTGTTTTGGACAGGTTTTTCGACAACTTCGTGTCGGATTATCGAACAACCTAGGACTTTTGAATAAAAACTAATTGAAGGGATATAGACTCGTATAGGTTGACTACATACCAGAGGCGACGGTTCAAAAAACGGTCGAGGAAGGAAGCGGAGAGCACGCCACGAAGTCGAGCTGTCGGCTGCCATTGCTGTTGTGCTTACTGTTCGCGCGCGTGCGCGCGATCTGGTTTCGGCCGGCGGTTTCCGGCGAACGCCGTTGTCATTCTCCGGCGTACAGGTGCCGGAGTGGTCACCCAGTATAGGAGGTCGGCGTGGCAGCGAGTAGGTTGGATAGAGTTAGGGTTTTCCTTCTTCTGTCGCGCGTATTTGTACGCTCTGTTATAGGACATAGTCGGGGCTGCAACTTGGGAAAAGAGGCTCGGCCTGGGGTTTAGGCCAAGCCAGGCTGGGCCTGGGTTTCTGTGGTTGGGCCTGGGCCTGGCTTGGGGTTACTCGGGTGGGCTTGCTAGCTGCTATTCTTTTCCTTTTTCTTTTTCTACTTCTTTTTCTATTAGCCATTAATACATGTATATATATATATATATATTTTATATATATATATATATATATATATATATATATATATATATATATATATATATATATATGTATGTATACATACTACTTTATACGTTTATATACATACGCACATATTACCATATATATTTATATATACAAACAAATACATATGTATATTTATATACCTACACACATATACATATTTATATTTATATATAAATACACATAAACACATATATATATATATATAATATATATATATATATATATACATACACATTTTTGCATATATAATATATATTTATATGACAAACCTCCTAAAATCCAAATAACCTCAATACTATTTATTTTCTAGTGTAGGGCCTACCTACATAGATATGAACACATATACATTAATATTTATTTGGCAATAAAATAAACATAACCAATAATAGTAAAGTAATATTGTTTAATAATAACATCAACAATATTATTAATAATAATAATCCTAATAACACTGAAATTAAACCAATAATATATCGCGGTGAACTCATCAACCACCCCATTTATTTGGCTCCAGAAATTCGTACAATATTCTAAAGGCTTAGTTGCTAATTGCTACCCTCAACTATCACACTTTTTCAAGTTGATACCCTAAACTTTTTTTTGTAACAACTAGATACTCGGATATTATTTTGGACAAAAATGCCCCTACCCCTAACCCCCCTCCCCCGTGCTAGCTTTGCCCTCCCCCTCTGCTAGCTCCGGCCGCAGCTCCCCCCCACCCCCCTTCTCGCTTCAGGCCATCCCACCCCCTCTCGCTCCGGCCGTCCGCCCGCTTCCGCCTCTCCCTAGGGCTCGGCAGCGGGAGGAGGGGGGCTGGGAAGGGGGGTGCGGAGCGGGAGGCGGGGGCAGGAGGTGGCCCGGAAGCGAAGAGGGGGGGGAGGTCGGCCGGAAGCGAGGAGGGAGGGTCGGCCGGAGCTAGCAGGGGGGTGGCCGGAGTAGGGGAGGGGGTGGAGGGAGGGAAGGGATAAGGGCATTTTGGAGTTTTTTAAAATGTTAGGTATTAAGTTGAAAAAAAAATAGTTGAGGTATCAATCTGTTACGAAAAAAAGTTTAGGGTATCAATTTGAAAAAGTGTGATAGTTGAGGGTAGCAATTAGCAATTAAGCCTATTCTAAATGCTGTTTAATATTAATAATACCTATATTCTACCCATAACAAATATTTAGAAATTAATTGCCAATTCCTAAAAATATATACGAAATATTTGCATTTACCAAACATGTCTACAAGGCCATATTTGGTCCCACTACATGCCTACATGGGCTTGGATTTGACTTGGGTCCAATCTGGACAGGTTCGGTACAACCGGGTTCCCGAAAACTCAATAATATAATTAAATAATAAATGAAATCTTTGGTACGGGTTAAGTCGCAACTTGGCCTGGTTTTCCTAGTTAGGACACTCCTATGGCTTTGCATTCTCCTACCATGGCTAAACACTAGTCAAAGTACGCTACTGCACTATTCGTGTCATGATTCCTAGCCGTCTTGTACTTCAAAACTCCATCATGGCTAAAGTAATCCACCGTAATAATTAACTAAATAATCATTTATAAAAATCTAAAAACCACCATTTAAATCAAATAAATAATAATAATAAAATATTTCAAAAAAATTTCGGGAAGGGGAGCTACAAATCTACCCACCTTAAAAATAATTTCGTCCTCGAAATTCTAATTCATAACTATTCCTTAAAATTTAAAGTCTACTATTACCTTAATCTCCTCAAATTTTAATTCCTCAAAAATAGTTTACAACCTTCTCTAGCCATTTTATAACTATGAAATCTCGAGGACTTCTACCCACCTTTGGTCACACTACTCCTCAAAACTCGGTCACTAAAATCTTATAACCTTCGAACTAGTGGCTAATAATTCTACCGGCAGATATCTAGGCATATGGCAACTATAATCCTTCATATCTATAAACAACCAAAACTCAGTAATCATGCAATATTATACTATAACTTAAGAATTTCTGATGAATTCAAGACAACACGATTGTTCGTCACCCCGAAATAGGAAGGGACGAGAATCAATGGTACGGGAGGGCAAGGAAGTATAATCAAGAGCAAATATGGAGTTTTCAAGGACGTAGAGAATTTTTAGGAGAATTTTCAAGGCAGTGTGGATTGAGATTTCTAAGGTTTAGTCATAGTCGCAGGCTCGTACCAGTACAGTTACGTAACCGATACGATATGCTCTGACCTACATGGGCTACCAAAAAAAACTTGTCACGACCCGTACCCGCTTTTCGGATGCGAGCTCGTGAGCAAGCCAGCTATGTATCGAGTGGACTCCAGCCCGACTCGAGTACGTATAAGCTGTCCAGGGTAGGGTATTATGTCTAATCTAAACTATATCTCAATCCACAAGAATCATGTAAAACAAGAATGAACAAGTACGGGTCATGGTCTGCAGCCCATTATCATATTGTCCGATTAGACTCCAAGAATGATATGAGTCTATAAAATAAGCAGAATATATCATGGTATGAAATATAAGGCACGAGAAGATAATAACAAAATCACAAGCAAATACCTGTATCATGCATCGCAATCCTCTACCATCCCGCTCTGCTAACTAACTCCATACAATCGCTAAACCTGAAGAGATCATCAGGTCCTCAGGGGACATAGCAAGATACATAAAAACATGCCTATCTAGTAGTTTATCATGCAATAAAGAAAATACAGGAAATAAACGGAAAAAGACCAATCAATACGAAAATATGACTATACACGACTGGAAGAACCACTACGCATAAACGAACTGCTGGAGGAGAACACGATGTCAATGGATAACCAATCGAATACTCAAACCCTCGCCCCTAATGTGGACTCGCAGGTTTGAACAACTACTAACCCTTGTCCCTAGTGTGGACTCGCAGGCTAGCATCACCCTCGCCCCTAGTGTTGACTCGCAGGTGTGAACCATATACTACTAACCCTCGTCCCTAGTGTGGACTCGCAGGCAAGCATCACCTTCGCCCCTAGTGTGGACTCGCCGGTGTGAACCATATACTACTAACCTCGTCCCTAGTGTGGACTCGTAGGCTAGCATCACCCTCGCCCCTAGTGTGGACTCGCAGGTGTGAACCATATACTACTAACCCTCATCCCTAGTGTGGACTCGCAGGCTAGCATCACCCTCGCCTCTAGTATGGACTCGCAGGTGTGAACCATATACTACTAACCCTCGTCCCTAGTGTGGACTAGCAGGCTAGCATCACCCTCGCCCCTAGTATGGACTCACAGGTGTGAACCATATACTACTAACCCTCGTCCCTAGTGTGGACTCGTAGGCTAGCATCACCCTCGCCCCTAGTGTGGACTCGCAGGTGTGAACCATATACTACTAACCCTCGTCCCTAGTGTGGACTCGCAGGCTAGCATCACCCTCGCCCCTAGTATGGACTCGCAGGTGTGAACCATATACTACTAACCCTCGTCCCTAGTGTGGACTCGCAGGCTAGCATCAGACACAGATAACTGCTAACCCTCGCCCCTAGTGTGGACTCGCAGGTTAGCTTCAGGAATTCAAGGTACAACAGTTCCGTTATGACTTATTCATCCTATGACATGATGTGACTCAATCCAAGTACAGTGATGAAACGACACGACCCAATCAAGATACACGAGAGAACCAATCCAATATGAAATACAAAATTAACTATGAACAAGAGCTATATATGTATATCCAATATTAACTACAAGCTAACTATAAACAAGGACTATACGTACATACTAGCATGCACGATGTACAAATCACATATGAATAATCAACTAGTAAAACTAGATAATAATAATATGTATGTAAATAAATTGTAGATGGAGGTAAGGTATACTTGCCTGGAGGTTGCACGCAGATCCAACAAAATATCGTCAACTGCTAAGCCATAAAGTCCAAATCATCACAACTGTCTCCGAAAGCTGAAACAGACTTTGTCAACATTCTCAGAATAGTCAAATTAGCTAGGATTGTCTGTACTTAAGTCCAATTCTAGACATAGGGGCAAAACGGTAATTTTGGGCAAAAATGGTGTCCGCCGTTGGATCCGCTTTGCACCAAAAAATGTGCCAGGGTCAATGGTCTCTAAAGTCGTCAAACTATATGTCTATGAATTCGTTTTGATGATATAAACCCAACGGTATGACCAGTTTTGGATTTCGGTAGGCCGTGCACAAAATTGTCCGTTGAATCGGACCGTAGGGCCCGCAAAACGGTGATCCGATCAACTGTCTCAGAATTGGCCCAAACATGGCATACAGGACCAGAAAAATGATACGGTCCTGTTGGCGCAAGTTTTGTCTCGATCTGACGAGCGTGCACAAAGTAATTGGAGTTTGTGCAAAGTGGTCGATACGGTAAATTTCGACGGATACGCATCAAATTCGTCGCGCACACGTGACCAATTTGAATTCCGTAAAAGTCCACACATCCGCAATATCCGTAAGCGCCTTTGGATGCTTATGGTGCGCGACCACGTCGCTCGAATTGGCGGGACACACGTCGTATCGGAAGATTTTTCCTATTTTCTATATTTTTGAAAACAGATTTTTGTTGAACTTCAACAACGATTTAATTCATGCACACACATCGAAAAATAGAACTACAAGTTGTATTTTGATCTTGGTTATGTTAACTTTAATTGTGTTCAATTAGTTTCTCAAAACTATTAAAGCATAGGTCGAAAACCGGCTTCCAAGTTGGGTCTTTGGGACGGGTTCCTGTCCTGTTTTGGACAGGTTTTTCGACAACTTTGTGTCAGATTATCGAACAACCTAGGACTTTTGAATAAAAACTAATTCAAGGGATATAGACTCGTATAGGTTGACTACATACCAGAGGTGACGGTTCGAAAAAACGGTCGAGGAAGGAAGCGGAGAGCACGCCACAAAGTCGAGCTGTCGGTTGCCATTGCTGCTGTGCTTACTGTTCGCGTACGTGCGCGCGATCTGGTTTCGGCCGACGGTTTTCCGCGAACGCTGTCGTCGTCCTCCGGCGTACAGGTGCCCGAGTGGTCGCCCAGTATAGGGGTCGACGTGGCAGTGAGTAGGTTGGATAAAGTTAGGGTTTTCCTCCTTCTGTCGAGCGTATTTGTACGCTCTGTTATAGGACAGAGTCAGGGCTGCAACTTGGGGAAAGAGGCTCGATCTGGGGTTTAGGCCAAGCCAGGCTGGGCCTGGGCTTCAGTGGTTGGGCCTGGGCCTGGCTTGTGGTTACTCGGGTGGGCTTGCTAGCTGCTATTCTTTTCCTTTTTCTTTTTCAACTTCTTTTTCTATTAGCCATTAATACATACATATATATATATATATATATATATATATATATATATATATATATATATATATATATATATATATATACACATATATGTATACATACTACTTTATACGTTTATATACATACGTACATATTACCATATATATTTATATATACA
This sequence comes from Iris pallida, assembly GCA_029216955.1. Lineage (NCBI taxonomy): Eukaryota > Viridiplantae > Streptophyta > Magnoliopsida > Asparagales > Iridaceae > Iris > Iris pallida. The sequence continues at coordinate 5,469,218 of JANAVB010000198.1, read as the reverse complement.
CACAAATACATATGTATATTTATATACCTACACACGTATACATATATATATATATATTTATATATAAATACACATAAACACATATATATATAATATATATATAAAATATATATATATATATATATATATATATATATATATATATATATATATATATACATACACATTTTTGCATATATATATATATATACATACACATTTTTGCATATATAATATATATTTATATGACAAACCTCCTAAAATACAAATAACCTGAATACTATTTATTTCCTAGTGTAGGGCCTACCTACATAGATATGAACACATATACAGTAATATTTATTTGACAATAAAATAAACATAACCAATAATAGTAAAGTAATATTGTTTAATAATAACATCAATAATATTAATAATAATAAAAATCCTAATAACACTGAAATTAAACTAATAATATATCGTGGTGAACTCATCAACCACCCCATTTATTTGGCTCCAGAAATTCGTACAATATTCTAAACGCTATTTAATATTAATAATACCTATATTCTACCCATAACAAATATTTAGAAATTAATTGCCAATTCCTAAAAATATATACGAAATATTTGCATTTACCAAACTTGTCTACAAGGCCGTATTTGGTCCCACTACATGCCTCTTGGGCTTGGATTTGACTTGGGTCCAATCTGGACAGGTTCGGTACAACCGGGTTCCCGAAAACTCAATAATATAATTAAATAATAAATAAAATCTTCGGTATGGGTTAAGTCGCAACTTGGCCTGGCTTTCCTAGTTAGGACACTCTTATGGCTTTGCATTCTCCTACCATGGCTAAACACTAGTCAAAGCACGCTATTGCACTATCCGTGCCATGATTCCTAGCCGTCTTGTACTTCAAAACTCCATCATGGCTAAAGTCATCCACCGTAATAATTAACTAAATAATCATTTATAAAAAATCAAAAAACCACCATTTAAATCAAATATATAATAATAATAAAAAATATTTCAAAAAAATTTCGGGAAGGGGAGCTACAATACCCATAATTAATACTTTATAGTAATATATTTCTTTCAACTTAACTGACAAATCATATAATAATTTTGTAACAGGTTGAATCGGGAGAAAACCCGAATATGGTGACCTTGTTCCTCGCCACGCACACGAAGGGGGAGCGGTTCGTAGACGACAAGGCCCGGGACACCTACGTAAGTTTTACTTAATGCTAGTTTATTAATATTAATTTTTAGTTACGTAGAAAATTCATATAGATGTTATTTCTAGGCCGAGTTTTAGAAGTTTTACTTAATGCTAGTTCATTAATATTAATTTTTAGCGACCACGTGAGAATTCATATAGATGTTATTTATAGGCCGAGTTTTTGAGGCTTAGGGAGGTCGGGCCGACACGGTCAGAGGGAGCTGGTGCTAGCACTTCCCAGCAGCCTCCGGCCGCCGCAGCTCAGTCAGATGACGAGCTATGGATGAGGGCCGTTGGTGGCATGCATAGGGGTATGTACTATGGTACAGGCTCCTATGGTGCCTTTATTGCGTCACAGGCCTCTACGACCGCGACTAGTGTGCCCAGCCCCGCACAGACTGAGGAGTCGCTCCGCCACCAGCAGAGTGTCGATACGCAGATCGCAGCTCTGCGTGACGAAATGCTGCAGATGATGGGGGGGGCGCATACAGATGATTCTGCGCTCATCTAACGCTTCGAGAGGCTTGAGGAGACTACTGAGGCGCTGCGACAGATGACCCGCGCTATGCAGGAGGCTACGCAGCGTTTAAACGAGCAGATGCAGCAGTTCCAGGAGATGGCTACGGAGCGACCGTTTGCGGGTACGCCGGGAGCATCGTCTACATCCGGCGGTGCACGGGAGGACATGCTCGTCCACCTGTTGTCACCGGAGGAGTATCAGACGATCTTGTCGTTGCAACGATAGTTATCTGGTGGCGCTCCTCCTCCAGCTCCGGCTCCAGCACCTGGTCCAGCTCCAGCATCGGGTCCAGCTCCAGGCGATCAGTAGTTTCTTTTTTGCATTTTCGGACTGTACTATATTTTTTACTTTGTACGTATTTGGGGATATTTACTTTGTTCGTTGAGGATATTGACTTTGTACTTATTTGCGGATATAGACTTTGTTCGTTGAGGATATTATATATTGACATTGTTCGTTGCAGATAGTATTTTTTCTTTATATTTTTTGTATATTCTGGAATGTATTGTGCGTGTCGGTGTTGAGTGTTCCACCGAGGGGGTCGGCGAACCCAGGGATTGGATTCTGTATTTTGTATTTTGTATTCTGTATTTTGGCTCAGGCTCCAGCTCCATTTGCATTCTGGAACCTGTTTTTTTTTTATTTTTTTAACTTAGCGACGTTTTGAAACGTCGCTAAAATTTTACGATATTAATAAATGTCGCTAAAAGCGTCGCTAAAATGCTGACGTGGCAACACGTGGCACCAAATCTGATGTCAGCACGTCGTCGCCAAAATGCCGCAAAAGTGTCGCTAAACGGCGACCACACAATAATGTCGCCATTTGCGTCGCTAATTAGCGTCAACGTTAAAACGTCGCAAATAACGTCGCTAATTATCGACATTAATAACGTCGCTAAATAACGTCGCCATAGCGACGTTTTGCGACGTTTTCTCGTTTAGCGACACGTTTTTTTCGTCGTTTCTAAAACGTCGCCCAAAACGTCGCTAATTTCACTTAGCGACGTTTTTACCGAGTTTAGCGACGTTTTGGAACATCGCTAATCTGACAAATTTTTGTAGTGTTATCGAGCCAAGCTTCGAGCAGCTCGCGAACGGCTTGGCTCATTTGCAGCTCTAGACGAGGGAATAGGAGGAGCTTTATATTCCCATTGATGTGAGGAATCTATTCCCAAGCCCACTCCTGGGAATAGTTTTCCTTTCCTAGGAATGTTGTTTGGGTATTTTATTTGGACGGTAGCACCCTCTCTTTATTTTCATATTTTCAACTTCTATCCCAAAATATGAATTTAGGTAATAGTAGCATCATGAAATTAAAGGAAGGGTATTTGTGGAAAACTAAACAACTAAGATTCTTATCACTGTGTGAACCAAATATGGGAATTGAAAAATCAAATTTTTTGGACTACTTATTCCCAACCTAACCAAACATGTGTATGGGAATGTCACGACCCGCACCCGCTTTTTCGGACGCGAGCTCGTGAGCAAGCTAGCTACACATCAAGCGCACTCCAGCCCAACTCGAATACGCCAACGCTGTCAAGACAATGGTATACTGTCAAATCATGGCAAACAAATCTATATCTCAATCCACAATAAGAATATGAAACATGAATGAACACAATTGGTCGTGTCTGTAGCCCACTAGCATACATGTCCGATGAGACTCCAAGGAATATAACAAGAGTCTCTAAACTGAATCAATAATCAGAATATCTCATGGTAAGGAATGAAAAGCACGAAAGGATAACAATGTAATATCAGTAACAAATACCTGAGACATGCATCACAATCATCTACCAACCCGCTCTGCCACTAACTCCATACAATCGCTAAACCTGAAGAGATCATCAGGTCCTCAGAGAACATAGCAAGATACATGTAAACATGTCTATCTAGCAGTTTAATCATGCATAATAATAATAAACAGGATATAACAAGGAACGAAACTTAACATGGCAAGAGACTACGACCAAACCGCTAACAAGTGACTAACGACAAGTGGCTACTGACAGGTGACTATGAACTGGAATACAAGAACAACTACACAAAACTGATCTGCTGGATGAATAAGCGAACACGATATCAGTGGAATACCAAACCCTCGCCCCGAGTAGACTCGCAGGTTTTAACTAATCATTAACCCTCGTCCCGAGTGTGGACTCTCTGGTTAGCACTAACCCTCGTCCCGAGTGTGGACTCTCTGGTTAGTTCACGACAAGGCACCCTCGTCCCGAGTGTGTACTCTCTGGTGCAAGTATAACATCCTCGTCCCGAGTGTGGACTCTCTGATGTAAACACCCTCGTCCCGAGTGGACTCTCTGGTGCAAGTCAAGTCAAAACCCTCGTCCCGAGTGTGGACTCTCTGGTGCAAATAATCGACATCCTTGTCCCGAGTGTGGACTCACGGATGTAAACAGATCAAGAAAAACACTCCCGTCCCGAGTGGACTCTCTGGGGCCAAGGAAACAATATCAAGGGTTTAGCAGTTCAATTACACGTACTTATTCTATGTCACGACTCAAACAAGGTACTGGTGAGACAAGGTACGACTCAGTCAAGACACAGTCAAATCCAGTATAACTACACTGTCAAGTCAAGCATGACCATAAACTGGTGAACACGGTATGTAAATACTAGATAAAGCAAGTAGACAAGAAAGCTAATGAATCATGTAAAATCTATAACAAATATAGTATCTATGATAATACACTATTAACATGAAAACTATAAACATGAAATTAAACTATAGAGGAAGGCAAGATATCTTACCCCGAGTTTGCATGCAGATCCAACAGAATATAGTCAACTGCTAAGCCATAAAGTCCAAATCATCACAACTGCCTCCGAAAGAATAAAACAGACATTACAAACATTCTCATAATAGTCAAATTAGCTAGGATTGCCTATCCTTAAGTCAAATTCTGGACACAGGGGCAAAACGGTAATTTCGAACCAAATTAAAACGATGTCCGCCGTTGGACCCATTTTGCACCGAAAAGCGTGCTAGAGTCAATGGTCTCTAAAGTCGTCAAACTACATATCTACGGATTCGGTTTGATGATACGAACCTCACGGTATGTCAAATTTTGGATTCCGGCAGGCCGTGCACAAAATCGCCCGTTGAATCGGATCGTGGGGCCTGCGAAACGATGATCCGATCAACTGTCTCAGAATCGGACCAAACTTGGCAGACAAGACCAAAAAAATGATACGGTCCTGCTGGCACAAGTTTCGTCTCGATCTGATGAACGTACACAAAGTAATTGGAAAATTTGTATAAAGGCCGATACGGTGAATTTCGACGGATACGCATCAAATTCGCCGCGCACACGCGACCAATTTGAATTTCGTCAAAGCCCACACGTCCATGAAACCATTTTGCACCTTTCTATGCTTTCAGTTCGTGACCACGTCGCCCGGATTGGCGGGACGCACGTCGTATCGAAGGTTTTCAGGGTTTTCAAAATAGATTTTTTTTGATATTCAAACTGATTTTTACCTCTGCATACTCATCCGTAATTAAAACTATTAATTGGATTTCCATGCCCTATATGTTGTCTTCAATAATGATTCAGGTAGTTTCCTACTTTAGTCGATGATTTGACCAGTAATCGTCTCCCAAAACAGGTTCATCAACTGTTCTTCGAACTGTCGAGAACAATTTTTTGGCCAATGTTTGCGCCTAATTTCTGGACAACCTAGTTCATATAAATTAAAAGCAATTGAAGGGATATAGACCCGTATAGGTTGACTGCATACCAGAGGAGACGGTTCCAAAAACGGTCGAGGAATGAAGCGGAGAGCACTCCACGAAGTAGGGCTGTCGGCTGCCATTGCTGCTGTTACTGACTCATTGTCACGCGCACGGCCGTAGTTCGGCTGGTGGCGGCGCGCGGGGCCAAGGGGAGTCGCCCAGCCTCGACGTATCCCTGGGGTGTGGTGGTGCTCGCCCAGAATTAGGGTTTATAAAGTTTTTCGTTTCCTCTCCCGACTCCATATATATACGTATATATGTATATAGCCGGTTCTGCCTTTGGCCGAGCGGGGGATTTATTTCCATGTGGGCCTGGCTTTGGGAAATCCCAGCTGAGGTTAGCTTGTGGGGCTCGGTTTAGGGAGATTAGCACTGGACAGTTTGGGTTGGGCTGGGATTTGTGTTTGGTTTTGTTTTTCTTTTGTTTTGTTTTTCTTATCTATTTTAGCCACTAGTGTATATATATATATATATATATATATATATATATATATATATATATATATATATATATATATATTACTATATATATTTATATCTACACACAAATACATATATATATTTATATATTCATACACATACACACATATACATATATATATTTATATATACATACACACATATACAATATATATTTATATATACATACTCACATATATAATCTATATACACATATATATACATATCATTTATATAATAAATGATTTAATAAATATAAATCATTATCATTTAATAACAACAAAGTAATATTAATGATAATAAAAATCCTAATAACAATTAAAAATAGCCCAAAAGTCGTTTCTGATGGATACAACATGCACACTACTTATCTGGCTCCAGAAGATCATACAAATTTTGTAAAACACTATTTAATAATAATAATACCTATAATCTACCTATAACAAATATTTAGAAAATAATTGCCAATTTCTAAAAATATATACAAAAATATTTGCATTTACCAAACATGTCTACAAGGCCGTATTTGGTCCCACTACATGCCTACATGGGCTTGGATTTGACTTGGGCCCAATCTGCACAGGTTCGGTACAACCGGGTTCCCTAAAACTCAATAATATAATTAAATAATAAATAAAATCTTCGATAAGGGTTAAGTCGCAACTTGGCCTGGTTTTCCTAGTTAGGACGTCCCTATGGCTCGGTCTTCCTTGACATGACTAATACACTAGTCAAAGCACGCCACTGTACTATCCGTGCCATGATACCTAGTCGCCTTGTACTCCAAAACTCCACCATGGCTAAAGTCATCTACCGTAATAAAATACTAAATTATTATTTATAAAATCTAGAAATCACCATTTAAAACAAATAAATAATAAAAAAATTCAAAAAAAAATTCCAGGAAGAGGGGCAACAGGGAATGTTGAATTCCTTTCCCACGGTGAAGGATAAGAAAATATATTCCTAAGAATAGAAAAACTTGATCCAATCGAGCCTTGAGGTGTGGAATTAAAAAAAAAATCTAATTTAAGGCATATGGGCCCAATCCAATATCGTACCTCATGGTCCAACTTCGCTTCGGACCACACCGCGTTACCAACAAAGTGATATCAAAGCTATAAATTCAAATAAGTTGTCAGAGTTAACAATCAAACTAAATGGATGCGAAGTTGATGCGCATGGTAAATCTAGACAATTCCGTTTAACATTATAGACGGAGCAAGATAAAGGATTTGTTATTCATCAAGAAACAGCATCTTTTAGTGTTTGCTTCTGAAAAGTCCAATGAGAAATCCGATGAGGACTAGAATTTTGAGCACATACTTGTTTTTGGGTATATGAGGCAGTTTGTTGACGAGAACATGTACAATCACGTCGCCAACATAGAGCACACAAGAACACCTTGGGAGAAGCTAAAATTCTTGTATGCAAAGAAGGCCGGGATAAACAAGTTGTTCCTGATCTGACATGTAATGGGTTTGAGATACAAGGATGGTTCATTCATTACAGATCGCCTGAGTGAGTTCTAAGGCGTGGTTGACCACTTATCATCTATGGAAGTAAAGTTCGACGACAAAAATCATGTGATGTGGTTGTTGTGTACTTTGTCAGACTCGTAGGAGACTGTACGAGAGTATGTGATTGATTCTGCTCCAGAATGTATGGTCAGTCTCGAGTTCACCAAGAGCGGGATATTGAATGAAGAGATGCAGAGAAGATCTCAGGCACGTCATCAATTCCCACTTAGAGACGCTTGTTTTAGAGAGCCGTAAAAGGATTAAAAGTAGGAATCCAGACGGTGGCAAAGGTAAGAGCAGAGACAAGTCCAACGGTCGGTACAAGAACTTCGAATGCTACCATTATGGCAAGAAGAGCCACATCAAGTATAACTGCTTCACTTGGAAGAGAGAGAAGAATGACGATAAGGGGAAGTAGAGTGAGAATACAACAACGGTTACTTCAACACATGGAGGCGATTCGATCATTGTGGATGATGCGGTAGTCATGAACCTTATAATCCCTCCAATTTTTGAATCTTTTATTATTTTATATGGTTTTTTTTAATTTAGTAAACCATATTTTATTTTCATTTATGACTATAAATACACTTTGTCGTAGCTTTGACTACTGAAGCACAACATCGGCCAATCCTTCGAAACTAATTTTATATTCGTGTTCTAGACGAGTCCAGATTCATTTTGGAATATTATGTCCACTCAAACATATTTCCTTGAATTATATTTTTCTTGCACAAACTTTTGGGTCAAATTGGTCATTTTTGCCTTCGTCGAAATTTTGATGTATTTTTTCAATTCCAATTTGAGGTCCAAACCCAATCCAAACTTTTCGACCCAATATATGATCTTGACCTATTTTGAGCATACTAAAAACATATAATAGTGTCCCACTCAATTGAGCTCTCATGTGTTATTCATTTTTAAATGGCACACAAACCCATTTAATAGACTTTCATGGCCTATTTCGGTTCAATAAATCGTACCGGCTCGAAACTAGTACAAGTAGGATTGGTAGAGCCTATTCTAGGTTGCCCTAGCCTAATAGGATAATTTTAGATTACTTTTTATTAATTATTTATAGCCACCTATAGTGGAATATGTAAATATCCAAAACAAAGATTAAGAGGGGGTTATTTGGAAATAATAACTCATACTCAATATTTTCCTTACCTTTTTAATTCAAAACAAATATAAATCTCAACCAAATTCTACCAAACCAAAACCAAATCCCTCATAAATCCTTTTTTCTCACGTAAACATGCGTCCCCTCCCTCTTTTCTGCTATTTTTTTATATGAAAATATATAAAACTCGAGAGCCTCCCTTTTAGGTTTCTCATGTGCACATATTATTGCAACCGGTCGAACACCCCCTTTCCGACTTCCGTTTGTCGTGCCACCACTTCCATGAAAAACCTAAGAGACCCCTATTCAACCCTATCAAGTCTTGGAGGAGTCTCGTCTACTCGTTTGGTCGTTTAAGGGCCGAACTTGAAGGTTATTCTCAACCGTAATGAAAATTTTGAACCTAGGCTTGTCCACTTCGACGCTGTGTTTCATCTACTTTTATTTATCTATTTTCCACGAAACCAAAACTAACGCGAATCCCTACGCGTCTATCTTCATCTCCAATTGGCCAACCACGTGGTTCTGCACGACTTGTCTGGGGCGTCCGTTTTACGAATGTGTGTCCAGGCTGAACTAATTATATTGCGTGCGAGTTTCGGCAACTTGCGGAGCTTTTCGACCCCTCAAAAAGTATTGGTAACGCTCCTAACATCTTGTTCTATCATTCCAATATTCTCTTTGGCCATCTCGTTGAGTTTTTCATATTTTTAAAATTTGCTTTCATCGCACGTGTCGAACGTCGATTTCGTCGAAACCTATGTTGTGATTGAACCCGAAACTTCGTAGTATTTTATAAAATGATTATTTTGTATATTTTGCTGTAAAAATTATTTACTATTATTATTTGCTGATTTATTCCAGATTTAATGATTAATTAACATTTTTTTATTTTTGGGTTCAATCGGGTGGGATAGTTGACTAGTGTTGACACTAGTATGGAACTAGTTAGAGACAAGTTTTTCGTATATAATATAGTTAAATAATGAATATTAATATTTTTAGAAAATATTTTAGAACGAAATATTTTATTTAATTTTATAAAAATCTATTCGTTTTTGGGTCCGCAGCCCGACAAGTTGGCTAAGATGCTAATAGTTGATATAGTAATTTTATATATTAGTTTCCTTGTATATTTTAGTTAAATATTATTTATAAATATTTTAAATAAATATTCTGAAATAAAATATAAATTTATTTTATTTTTCAAAATATTATTTTGTCATGTTGATACTTGATTGATATAGTAACTTAACACTTATTTTCTTGTAAGTATTATAGTCTAAAATTATTGTAAAAATGTTTTTAAATAAATTTCCAAATTGAAAAATATTATATTTTATTTTATAAAAATATTATTTTTATTGTGGTGACTTGATACTATGTATATTCGATGTAGCTGTATATGGTATGGTGCTAGTTTAGTTAGGCTATGCCCAGTCAAGGCTATATATAGTATGGTTGTAAATATATGTGTGTATGCATAGATATGTCATTTATTGGTAGTTGTATATTTATTCTAGGAGTACGTGACGGTGTGACCGAGGTTACCGGAGTTGGATCGCAGTACGCACACTTGGGGAGTACATACAAGTGTACCTTGCCAATGTTATGATTTATTGTCTTTTCCTTTTTATTGTTGCATTTATTTCTTGTTCATTATCGTCATGACATAGGTTTATCGGTATTTAGCGTCAGTATCGTATTCGGGTGTCGATGTCATTTTATTGACATTGTATATCGATAGTAGATATTGCATATATTTTATTCGTGTTTATTGATACGATATACCACAGGACACCAACACGATTTATGATACGGAGTCTACATGGGTATTCAAGGTTATGGACTTTGTGATTGGATACTGATACTTGCACTAATGACTTGTTATACTGGACTTGACTTGGCTTGGTAGTACTATACATGGGGTGGGAAGAACATTACCGACATATCAGCTTATTTTTTTGCTTGACCTCGTTACCATATTTGAGACTTGGTTATTATACTATTTCTTGCCATTGTCTCTGTAGCAGAGCTCTGGTGTTATCTTATTACTTGTGCAAGGTACCATGACTCGGTGCATTAGGTGTTTACTTGTTGAGGAGCTTGTGAGCCTCATTGACCAGAACCTGATATCCAAAACGTGTTCTCACTTGCATATGACTTAGACTGGTTATATTAGTTATCCGTTAGTTCATATTTTCTTTACTGTTACATTGGCATTTTTTTTGTACCTCGCTATGTCCCTCTGAGGATATAGTGATCTCTCCAAGTAGTTGGTTGTGCAGAAATAGCTCGTTGAGCATGGTAGCGTTGCTATTTCTGATTCAGATATTTATCGTAATTTTATATTTTATCCATTACTTGCATTCAGCTATTTAGCCTAGTTTTGTAGACCTATATTATTTTTTGGGTCTACTTAAACATATATGTTATTGGATTGCAGACCATAAAACATATTATTTATTCTTTATATTATATATTCTGTGGATTGAGATATATATGTTAGTTGATTAATTTCATAGATAGATTTGGAAATCCAAGACAGCTTATACATATTTGAGCTGGGCTGAAGTCCGCTTGGTACGTAGCTGGCATGTATACTTATCCTAGTCCTACGTATTCTAGGACTAGGGCATTACAAAGCTCGCATATGATGACAATTCGTTGTTGGTGGACTCAGAAGCTTCAACGCACGTATCTCACAAGAAGACACTGTTTGCCACCTACACATTAGGAGACTGTGGAGAGTTGAAGATAGATAACAAAGATGTGTCAAAAGCTGTTGTTATTGGAGATATGCATTTGAGAACAAAGACAGGTGCAGGTCCCATTCTCAAAGGTATTCGTCATCTCTCCGATATCCGTTTCAACCTATATTAGTTGGAAAGTTAGATGAAGAGGATTCTCTAATCTCTTTGAAAATTGTCAGTGTAAGCTTTCTAGAGGTTCTATGGTGATTTCCAGGGGAAGCAAGAAGTATGGTCTCTAGTATATAGAAGTGAGCACACAGGGGGCATAGGAGGTGAATGGAGTCAGTGATGCATCTATTGAATTGTGACACGGATGATACAGTCATATCAGCGAGAAGGAAATGAGCTACCTGTTGAACATGAAAGTCATTCAGGGGCTCAACTCTACAAAGTTGGAGAGATGTATGTACTATTTAGCGGGAAAGAAAAATATGGTCTTTCCAAAGTCAACCATCTTCAAGTAAGCCAACGTTTCTTGAGTGTAACCCCTCTTCCAGGAATTTTGAAATTCTTATTTATTTATTTATTTATTTTTTAAAATCAAAATCTTCCTTATATATATATATATATATATATATATATATATATATATGTATGTATGTATGTATGTAAAGCCCTAAATAAATTAAGTTATAGTCATAATATACGATTATAACTCATAGAAGAGTGTTTATGCTAAATTAGTTTAGGGAGGGGGGTAATTGCAATTCTACCATTCAAATCAAATGGCTACTTAAATTCGAATCCTCCCCGGAGCAGGATTCAAATCATATGCTCAATGAAAATCTGATTCAATCCTATCTTTAGCTATGTATAAATTGAGGGATTGATCAATCTCCTCTTCCCCAAACCCTAGTCTCTATTCCCTACTTCCTTCTTCTCAATTCGAAGCCGTCAAGGGTGCTCGTGGTGGAACAAGCAAGGAGCATGAGAAGTCTTGGCCATGCAATCCACTGTGTCTAGGCATCTTGGATATCAACATCTATTAGGTAACACTTAATCTCGTATCTACTCTTATAGATTCGGTAGGAATCGATGACACCAAGTGCTTGATGAATCTCCTCGGAATAGATTAATGTCTTACAAGTGGAAGAACTTACAGAATCCCTGTTAAATTAAATAGGATATGTATATATATGGGTTGGTGTCTAGAAGAGTTCATATCATGTCCAGATGACTACTGCATAATATTAGTTGTGTGCGTGTATGGGGAAATACGCATATGAGTATTAGGAACCTACAGGTAGAAACCTCTGTGAGGTAGGAGATAGGACATGGAACCTTAGGTGTGGGTTACAGGGAAACCCAATAGAATAGGAACGCATGTGCAAGCAGTCGAAAGAAGACGACAGTGTGTATAAGGCCTTATAGGCAATTTGGGGTAACAGCAGGGTTCGAGTTCACCTGTAGGTAGGGCTTGCCGCTGGTAGTCTACACTAAGTAGATGCAGTAGTAAGCAGTTGTAAGCTTTGTTGCATAGGCTACGGGTACATGCAAATGATCCTAGAAGAGAGAGGTATCGACTTGTAAGCGTGTGAGCGTAGGGACAGTACGAGAATCATACAAGTTTAGGATGGGACTCTTGTTGGTAAGGCAGCAGGTCACTGAAACATGGTATTAGAAATAGAAACAGTTTCTAATGAAATATTGTTATAGAAAGATGGTGTCTTTGTGTACCAGTATGCATCGGTTGAGTTAGGGGTTAGATACAGACCTATAGGTATGAAGTTACCTATTTATAGGCGTGTGTGTATGTATCAGTGATACTATAGGTATAGGGTGTGTCTTTGGTCAGGGGTAACCAGTCCCGGTTCCAAATAAAGTATCGGAGCATTGTGATACATCTCCAAGCTACGCACCTATACATTACAAGTCGCATTATACTTGCGATTGTCGCCTGTAATTTCTAGGATAAAGTATAGACATCAAAAGAAAATCTGAAGTAACTTACATTTCTTATACATAACTTGCATGTATAAGAAATTCGATCATATATTTACATTCTTCTTACATCCAAAAAGTTCATAGCTATAAATAGAACAACAAAACGACAACTACTCATTCCAACATCTTTCATTTCCTTGTCTTATTCATAAAGCTCCTTGTCAGTGTAAGGCTTCACTCCTTCCTGGCCTTCAACAAACCCTAGTGAACGAAAACTAGATCGTCAATACGATGAGCAATTAAGTCCTCGGTCAAGGAATGAAATAAGTAAAATAAGTTGATAAAATTATTGAGATTAATTCAGAATGAAGAAAATTAAGGGTAAGTTTTGCTAAATTGAAATCCGCTTAAAATATACTTAGCTTTCTGAAAAATCTAAGACTACAGTTGTAATACACGAATATGAAGAGTCTTTAACAAGTCCTAAATGCAAAATGCAACAATTAGATAAACACTTCTGGATCGCACAACACCTAATATCTGGCAATAATTCTATTTATCCGGGATCAGGTTTATACTTAATAGGCAGTGCTTAGATTTATCCGTCCTATTAGTATCAAGATCACAAAATGATATGAAATAATCAGGATAACATATGAGTTGTTTCCCGAGTTATCGGAATCAAGTGTTATAACAATTGTCGTATGACTTGAAATTTTTAAGAATAACGGAACCAGGCTACATTGGATATTACAGGGCCGAATTCGGAGATTCGGAATCCAATGGAAAACAGGAAACATGAAAGTGAGCAAAGACTCACCTCGGACATCGTATGGCCATACGAATGCCGATAACAGGAACTGATCAGTTTTGTAAAATATAATATTGCAAAGATTTCGAAGGTGTGATCCAAGGTTTCTCTCCTATTGTAACGCTCCAGTCCCAAAATACTTAGGACCGAGTACGTAGACATGCCAGCTGCACATATACGAAGAATACTCCAATATATGGAATCCTCGTATACGTACATAAGTTGTATATATAAAATAATCATAAGCCAGAATATAATAATCTAATCTCATCATAGCTCAACACAGAAGATATAAGAGTCCAAATAAATAATGTATTAAAGAGATAGCCGGGTGGACATACCCACTCCAAACAGCTATAAAAAATAGTCTCAAATGATCGGAGTCCAACTTCCGCAAAATAGAAAGAAAATAGAAATAAAGAAATGTAAAAGATGTCCACTAAATGTCTCAATGAATAAATAAACTAGAAATCAGCAGGAGATACCTCGTCATCGATGTATGATGGATCCAGTGTCGTTTCGTATTCCTGTAGGAAATCGTCTAACCCTGGAGAGATAACCAAGTCCTCAGAGGGACGTAACAAGATACAAGAAAATACCATACTATATAAACTGTGATATATAATAGAAAAGAAAGGGATGCATGCAATAGGGTGCCTTCCAGTTCTACAGTAAAAATGCAGTTAAGAACAAACCTTCAATGCATGGGCACTCTAGCTATAGGAACTCGGTATGGTCCCACCAGGATACCAGGGACCTCATGTAGAAGCATGGAAAATATCAAAAAAAGCCCATGCGGCTCAGATAGAAAGAGCCTCATGCGGCTCAGGAATCCGTTAGACATTCATGCGGCTCAAAAGTCCTTTAAAGCCTCATGCGGCTCGAATAGCTCCATGCGGCCCAGGAAGGAGCCACGTGTGTCACGACCCGATCGCAATTTCTTGGGTCGACTCGGATCATGCCCAGCCTGCACCGTTGTTGAGACGGCGGCAGTAAGCTGTATCCCATATGCAGGTACAATCAACAACATTTGAAACTATAATTGCCATAACATTTAATTAAACGATAATATAAACTTGTCCATTACAAAGCTTGTCCACAACTTTAACATAACATTTATTTTATTTAAAAGTTAAACTAAAACTCCAACTAAGCAGAAGTGTCATCATCATCTCCATGGACCTCGTCTGGGAGCACAGCAGGGTACAGCTCCGGGTCATAGTAACTACTGATCAGTAGCTCTGAATCAACAATAGAACCTATTGGGTGTGGGGGATCCAGTCAGGAAAGGAGCAAGTACAATTATAAAAATTAATAATTTGCATAATGAATAGAAACTTGCAATATTAAATAATTTTGAAACAATGATTTCCAACTATAAAACAATTGTGATTTGAGTAAGCAGTATCTATGACCGGTTTAGGATGATTCAATTGTATCCTATTGATACGGTCCGGCCTAACCCCGTGTGAAGAGGGGTAAGCTCGCACATTCATTAACTATTTGGCTTTGATCATAGATAACTACACTACTCCTCATTATCCCGATGCAATGATTCAGTATATTACTCTAGGAGAGAGTACGTGTAACAGTTGTGTATTTAACATGCAAAATTTCTAATATTAATTAAACTGTAATTAACCACAACCGTACTTGCCTTGATTTAAACTGAGAGTCGATGGATGTTCCGAGTAGATGCTAGTTACGCCTTCGAAATCCTACAAATGGAGCATCTATACTTATCAATCTGTATCAAACCAACTAAGTGTGCTAGTTACAATCTCTATTTTCTTTCCTAATAAATTTTATCCTTTTTATTCTAATTAGAACACAATTATCGGATGGTTTACTATTTACAAGAAAACATCAATTTAATCCTTTCTTTTTGGAAAACTTACAATTTATCATTTAAATTGTTAAAACTTTGTATTTTATACATAAAGTTATTATTTATCTAATAAGTGAGAAAATCATGAATTTCCTAATATTTATGAGAATATATATATATATAGTTATTCTAACATTTACGTTACACTACCACAACCAGAAAAGAAAATAAAATAAATCCTAATTATTACATCTTTCACAGCATGGTTAAATAAGCAATTGGGCTTATGCCCTTACAACCCGATTTACATAAATTAAAATAAGAGAAAGAAAACGTTAGTCTTGAAAATTACCTACAAAATTAATAATAACTAATAATTAAGAATAAAAATAAAATGAGTCTCAGAACTGGTCCAATCTTCATTTTCAGCTACTCTGCCTCAACGTCCGGACAAACCGGTGCGTTTGTATTTCACTGGGGCCCATATACCGATAAGGTCGTCGCCCAAAAATATTATCATTTCCGAAAATCATTTTTTAAAAAAATTGAATAATCAATTTTTTTTTTATAGAAATTTCGGCAGCATTTTCTCTATTTTCGGGATAACCCAAAACTGGAAAACGCTTCCGATACCTGCAAAATAACTCCCGAAATCCGAATTTCAAAGAATATAAATATTTCCAAAACCAACACAGCATTCCCACAATTCCCAAAATCAATTCGGGAAACCCAATAATATTAGAAAATTTCACAGAACCTTATTTCCATAAGAACCTTTCTTAATATTTAACCAAAATAAAAAAAAATACTTAACAGAACCATCTTGTAAAGCTTAACAGAACCATCAGAACCGAAAATGAAACCATCAACAATCAAAACTCCTAATCATAATTAAAGAAAATCTTCAGAACATAATCCGAGCTCAATTACAGAGTTAAGAACTCAATTTATATGTCAAATTTGAAACCCAATTTATTCCCAAAAACTTCTCGAAAAACCCGAGAATTTTTCAGAACATTGTTCTGTTAGAAATAACCATCAGAAACAAACCACAGCAATCAGTTCCGAAAACTTTCGGAGAAACCAAAATAGCAACGTAAATATTACGTTGTCAAAAACCGAAATCTCGAAGGATTCGGGGACCAGATTTCATCATTGACAGGTAAATAAATCATTGGGCCAGAGTGTACCGACAACGAAAAATCGAAATGGATCTCGGAATGGGACGGGGCACCACGGGTCAGTACTGGAAACGGACGGGACAGTCACCGGGGCGAACGCCGGCGTCAGGTTGCGCCGGAGGGGTCGACGGACCAGGAGACCGCGCGGGGTCGGGCGGCCTGGGGAGCGGCGCTGGTGCGCGGGTCAGGCCTCGGGGAGGTGCTCGGCCCTCGGAAACTCCAGGAAGGGATGGTTGGCCGGGAAACTCGCCGGAGAAGTAGATCTAGGAATTATTCTCAGAAATTTGGGGAAAAGAAGCTGGGATGGAGATGGAGTAGGAAGAGGGGATTTATATAGGAGTATAGGAACTGGGAGTTACCACTTTGGGAAGGAGAGTCTCCCAAACCATAAATTCCGACGGCCAGGGAGGCCAAGGGCCGGCGGTTGGAGCCGAGGAAGGAACCGAGAAGGAAGAGAGTCTTCTATTACAATTGAATGAGAATTCATTCATTCCCAAAAGTTACAACAACTAAAGTTGCTAACCATTACTTAATGGTTAAAGTAAGAATGGTCTAAATGGGTTTTAAGTTTGGGCCAAAGCAAATGGATTATTAAACATTGGGTTATAGGTTTTCGGGCTTCTAACAAATGACAAAAATATAAATGACAACTAATATAATTTTTAGAAAAATATAACATAACATTTCACATCTCTAAATTTTTTTTTTTTTTAAATGTTTTATTGTTCCAACCGAGTTCGGGTCTGGGTTGACAAACAAAATCCAAGTGAAATTATTTTGAAAAATTAATTTTACACTTAATAAAAATAATACCAATATTTAACTAATTTAAAATTGCCATCTAAATTTATGGGTTTCACAACCTTCTCTCCTTAGAAAATTTCGTCCTCGAAATTTAAAGAGTTAGGTTGAGAAATTACCTCAAGTCTCAAACAAATACGGGTACTTCTCTCGCATCTCATCCTCTCGCTCGCAGGTAGATTCGCCTGGGGAATCATGCCTCCACATTACCCGAACTATCGAAGTCACCGAGGTCCTGGTCTTCTTCTCGCCTCGGTCTAAAATTGCCACTGGCTTCTCAGGCATAGTGAGGCTCGGTCCAATCTCCAGCTCTGAGTGGTCTAAGATGTGATTCTCATCAGGGACATAGCCTCTGAGCTGTGAGACGTGAAAGACGTTGTGCACGCCCTCCAGATTAGCTGGTAGAGCTAACCTATACGCCACTTCTCCAATCCGGCTCAGAACTTCAAATGGTCCAATGTACCTGGGACTCAACTTCCCAGCTCTGCCAAATCTGATTGTACCTCTGGTAGGAGAAATCTTCACACAGACTTTATCTCCTTCTTCAAACTGTAGTGGTCGACGACTGCTGTCTGCCCAATGCTTCTGTCTGTCCTGGGCAATTCTGAGCTTGTCTCTGATTATCTTCACTTTCTCTGCTGCGTCGGTCACCATCTCTGGGCCCAGCAGTACTCTTTCTCCTACGTCGTCCCATGCCAAAGGTGTACGGCAACGACGTCCATACAGAGCCTCAAATGGGGTCATACCAATGCTGGCTTGGTAGCTGTTATTATAAGAAAACTCTACCAAGTGCAAATGGTCTTCCCACGATCCTCCGAACTCCAAGACACACGATCTCAGCATATCCTCCAGTGTCTGAATCGTCCTCTCTGATTGACCATCTGTCTGGGGGTGATAAGCAGTGCTGAACTTCAACTGTGTCCCCAGGCTGTCATGCAAACTTTTCCAAAAGTGAGAGGTAAAATGAGTGTCTCGGTCAGATACAATGCTTACCGGTACTCCATGAATCCGGTAGATGTGTCGCATGTATAGTGCCGCCAACTTTTCAGTGGATAAACCAACCTTGAAGGGGATAAAGTGAGCTGACTTGGTTAGTCGGTCCACTATAACCCAGATGGCATCCTTCCCGTCTTGGGAACGAGGCAAACCTGACACGAAATATATTGTGATGTGCTCCCACTTCCACTCCGGAATGTCCAGCGGTTGTAGAAGTCCTGCGGGTCTCTGTCTACTGGCCTTCACTTGCTGACAGATCAAACATCTCGCCACGAATCTGGACACATCTTTCTTCATTCCATACCACCAAACAATAGTGCGCATATCCCGATACATCTTATTAGCTCCAGGATGTATAGAATACTGCGACTGGTGCGCTTCCTTCATCAGCTCGTTCTTTAGTTCGCCAGATGGTACACAAATCCTCGCACCATTCTTCAAAGCTCCATCACTGGCGATTGAGAAACCCTCAAGTGTTCCCGCCAACACTTGGTCTCTCAGTTTGCAAAGTGCCTCGTCTTGAAACTGAGTCTCCTTGATCTTGTCCATCAGATACGAGCTCACTTGCAACTTCATCAGTACTGAATCAGCATCCAGCTCCATCCTTCTATCTCCAGGCAATATGATCTCTAATCCAAGCTTCTCGATGTCCTCTAGCAGATGCCGCTCCTTAGTCAAGAACATCGCCACTGGGTATCGACTAAGTGCATCAGCGACCACATTAGCCTTACCCGGGTGGTATTGCAGGTCGATGTCAAAGTCCTTCATTAGCTCCAGCCATCTTCTTTGCCTCATGTTCAACTCTTTCTGAGTGAAAACATACTTCAGACTTTTGTGGTCTGTGTATATCTCCACTCTCTCTCCATACAGATAGTGCTTCCATAGCTTCAACGCAAAGATAACTGCCGCCAGCTCCAGGTCATGTGTGGGATAATTCTTCTCATGGTTCCGTAATTACCTAGATGCGTAAGCAATCACTTTCCCATTCTGTTGAAGAACACATCCCAGTCCTTTTCCAGAGGCATCACTGTAGATTGTGAAACCACCGGATCCTACGAGTAGCGCAAGGATTGGTGCAGTGGTAAGCCTCTTCTTCAGCTCGTCAAATGTAGCCTGGCAATCTTCCGTCCAGACGAACTCTTCATTCTTCCGAGTCAGCTTCGTCATTGGCTCGGCAATTCTAGCAAAGTCCTTCACGAACTTCCGGTAGTAGCCAGCCAAGCCCAAGAAACTTCTGATTTCCGCAACTGAGCTTGGGGTAGACCACTTCTCCACAGCAGCTATCTTCTTAGAATCCACCGAAATTCCTTCTCCTGTGACAACATGGCCAAGAAAATCCACCTTGTCTAGAAAGAATTCACATTTGGATAGCTTATCATATAACTTTTCTTTCCTCAAAGTTCCCAGAACCTTCCTGAGGTGCTCCTCATGCTCTTCTTCAGTCTTTGAATAGATCAAAATGTCATCAATGAAGACAACAACAAATTGATCTAAGTATTCATGGAAAACCTTGTTCATAAGGTTCATGAATACAGCCGGAGCATTTGTCAGTCCAAACGGCATGACCAAGAATTCAAACTGCCCATACTTGGTGTTGAACGCCGTCTTGGGAATGTCCTCCTTCCTGACCTTGATCTGATGGTAGCCAGATCTGAGATCAATCTTCGAGAACACCTTGGCTCCACTGAGTTGATCAAACAGGTCATCGATCCGGGGCAAAGGGTACTTGTTCTTGATTGTGATATTGTTCAACGCCCGGTAGTCGATGCACATCCTCACAGTTCCGTCCTTCTTGGGAACAAACAAGACTGGTGCTCCCCAGGGTGAAGCTCCGTCTCGGATAAATCCCAAAGCCTTCAGTTCATCGATCTGATCCTTCATCTCCTTGGCCTCCTTCGGGTTGACTCTGTAGCATCCCTTAGAAATAGGGGAAGAACCGGGGACTAGGTCAATGGTGAATTCCAAATCTCGGTCTGGGGGTAACCCGGGAAGACTATCTGGGAAAACATCCATAAATTCTGCTATGATAGGGTGCGGAGTTCTGGACTCTTCAGTGATAGAGGTATAGGTAACACATTCCATCTCCTCCGGAGTTCGAGAGATTTCAAACTCCGGTTCTCCAGGTGGACTGAAGACTACACATCCTCGATGACAGTCTATCAGCGCATGCTGCTTACTTAACCAGTCCATCCCTAGGACTACATCATAGTTAGGTAAGGGCATGACAAGCAAAGGTGCTATAAAATTATGGCCAGCTATGGTGATAGGGCATTCACAGATTTCAGTGATAGGTAGGGGTCCTCCTCCAGTCATAACTCTACAGATCTTCTTGTTAAAGCCAGTAACTATATGGTGTACAGAGATAAACTTTGTTGCTATGAAACTGTGTGTTGTACCAGAGTCGAATAAAGCTAATACAGGATGAGAATGTACATAGATGTAACCTGATATGACATCCGCATTAGGTTCCTGCTCCGGCTCTGGTTCCTCTGCAGTTAGGGCAAAAGCTCGCCCCGTCTTCTGTTGATGCTGCCCAAATTGCTGCTGCTGAGTGGGCAGAGGTCCTTTCTGCTGATTTCCTCCAGCTCTGTTGGCCGCTGAGGGGCAATCCTTCACTTGGTGGGTGGTAGACCCACAGATCAGACATTGTCCAAGCCTCTTCCGACAGATGTTCACCTGATGACCCGGCCTCTTGCAATAGCTACAGACAGGGATCTGCTTCTGGGGTGCTACATCATTATTTCTTGCTTGCTGGTGATGTTGGGGCCTGTTGTTGTTGTTGTTGTTGTTGGGCTTCTTCTGATTACCCTGGAAGTTGCTAGTTCCAGGATAATCTCTCTTCGAGCGGGCAGGTTGGCTCTTCTCTATGTCTTGTGCTCGTTCCAGGATCTTCTCATAAGTCTTAGCACCGCCTGAGATCACATAGGTGCAGATTTCTTCTCTTAGTCCAAATCTGAACCTTTCAGCACGATCGTCAGGATCAGCCACCAGGTTCTTGGCAAATCGGCTGAGCTGGCCGAATTCAGCAGCATACTCTCCCACAGTCATGTTGCCCTGCTTCAGGTTCTGGAATTGTCGCTCCATCTCCCGTAACTCTGAAGTTGGGAAGAACTTCCTCTTGAACAACCACTTGAAGGTGTCCCAGTCAACTTGCCTATCCTGGAGTCGGGGTTCATTCCGATACCAGGTGCTTGCTACATTCTGCAGTTGGAGTCCTACTGCTTCAGCCTTGAGGTCTTCTGGAAGTCGAGCGACGCTCAGGAGATGCTCCATATTGTCGAGCCATTCGTCAGCATAGACGATTCCCTCGGTTCCCTTGAAAGGTCAAGGGTTCTGCTTCTTAAAGCTCTCAATATCGCCCACCTTGGCAATATGATTTCCATTAATTAAATGGCCTTATTATTACATAAATTGATCCTTAAATTTATGTTTACCTTGGCAGGCCTTGGTTCCTGTTGAGCTGCGTCTCCTCTTTCCAGTGCAGCCATTGCCATGCTATGGGCATTCTCCATGCCTTCTCTCATAATGGCCGTCTGCTCGCGATGAGCTTCAGCTTGAGTTCTCTGGGCTTCTAGCACTCCTCTTAGCAGACCTATGAGGTCAGTGGGGTCTACAGGCACCGGTGGAGCAGCTGGAGTGGGGAAACCACAGGGGATTGCATCTCCGTCTGGGAAGATGATGGATCCACCGTTGAAGCGGCAAACAACCCACGAGGTGCATTCAATGGTGTAAAACCCGGACTTAGTTGAGGCGGTGGGGTTTGATCAGGTGTTGACATCCCATCGCCAGCAGGGTTGGTATTGTTAGTGGCCATTCTCTGGAAGGTTTAGGATATAAACATAAGCAAGGTAGCCTATCTATAATCAAACAAAAATATTTAATTATAATATATTTCGGTCCTATGTTGTGGTAAATTAATGTTCTAAATGTTTTCCTAGGTTTTCCTAAGTTGTTGATTGCAAAAGGACCTGCATGGGCCACCACTAAAAACATGTCACGACCCGATCCCAATTTCTTGGGTCGACTCGGATCATGCCCAGCCTGCACCGTTGTTGAGACGGCGGCAGTAAGCTGTATCCCATATGCAGGTACAATCAACAACGTTTGAAACTATAATTGCCACAACATTTAATTAAACGATAATATAAACTTGTCCATTATAAAGCTTGTCCACAACTTTAACATAACATTTATTTTATTTAAAAGTTAAACTAAAACTCCAACTAAGCAGAAGTGTCATCATCATCTCCATGGACCTCGTCTGGGAGCACAGCAGGGTACAGCTCCGGGTCATAGTAACTACTGATCAGTAGCTCTGAATCATCAATAGAACCTATTGGGTATGGGGGATCCAGTCAGGAAAGGAGCAAGTACAATTATGAAAATTAACAATTTGCATAATGAATAGAAACTTGCAATATTAAATAATTTTGAAACAATGATTTCCAACTATAAAATAATTGTGATTTGAGTAAGCAGTATCTATGACCGGTTTAGGATGATTCAATTGTATCCTATTGATACGGTCCGGCCTAACCCCGTGTGAAGAGGGGTAAGCTCGCACATTCATTAACTATTTGGCTTTGATCATAGATAACTACACTACTCCCCATTATCCCGATGCAATGATTCAGTATATTACTCTAGGAGAGAGTACGTGTAACAGTTGTGTATTTAACATGCAAAATTTCTAATATTAATTAAACTGTAATTAACCACAACCGTACTTGCCTTGATTTAAACTGAGAGTCGATGGATGTTCCGAGTAGATGCTAGTTACGCCTTCGAAATCCTACAAATGGAGCATCTATACTTATCAATCTGTATCAAACCAACTAAGTGTGCTAGTTACAATCTCTATTTTCTTTCCTAATAAATTTTATCCTTTTTATTCAAATTAGAACACAATTATCGGATGGTTTACTATTTACAAGAAAACATCAATTTAATCCTTTCTTTTTGGAAAACTTACAATTTATCATTTAAATTGTTAAAACTTTGTATTTTATACATAAAGTTATTATTTATCTAATAAGTGAGAAAATCATGAATTTCTCAATATTTATGAGAATATATATATATAGTTATTCTAACATTTACGTTACACTACCACAACCAGAAAAGAAAATAAAATAAATCCTAATTATTACATCTTTCACAGCATGGTTAAATAAGCAATTGGGCTTATGCCCTTACAACCCGATTTACATAAATTAAAATAAGAGAAAGAAAACGTTAGTCTTGAAAATTACCTACAAAATTAATAATAACTAATAATTAAGAATAAAAATAAAATGAGTCTCAGAACTGGTCCAATCTTCATTTTCAGCTACTCTGCCTCAACGTCCGGACAAACCGGTGCGTTTGCAT
Source organism: Iris pallida (assembly GCA_029216955.1). Taxonomy (NCBI): domain Eukaryota; kingdom Viridiplantae; phylum Streptophyta; class Magnoliopsida; order Asparagales; family Iridaceae; genus Iris; species Iris pallida. Next base: position 5,445,032 of record JANAVB010000198.1, on the reverse strand, counting down.
TTCACTGGGGCCCATATACCGATAAGGTCGTCGCCCAAAAATATTATCATTTTCGAAAATCATTTTTTAAAAAAATTATATAATCAATTTTTTTTATAGAAATTTCGGCAGCATTCCCTCTATTTTCGGGATAACCCAAAACTGGGAAACGCTTCCGATACCTGCAAAATAACTCCCGAAACCCGAATTTCAAAGAATATAAATATTTCCAAAACCAACACAGCATTCCCACAATTCCCGAAATCAATTCGGGAAACCCAATAATATTAGAAAATTTCACAGAACCTTATTTCCATAAGAACCTTTCTTAATATTTAACCAAAATAAAAAAAATACTTAACAGAACCATCTTGTAGAGCTTAACAGAACCATCAGAACCGAAAACGAAACCATCAACAATCAAAACTCCTAATCATAATTAAAGAAAATATTCAGAACATAATCCGAGCTCAATTACAGAGTTAAGAACTCAATTTATATGTCAAATTTGAAACCCAATTTATTCCCAAAAACTTCTCGGAAAACCCGAGAATTTTTCAGAACATTGTTCTGTTAGAAATAACCATCAGAAACAAACCACAGCAATCAGTTCCGAAAACTTTCGGAGAAACCGAAATAGCAACGTAAATATTACGTTGTCAAAAACCGAAATCCCGAAGGATTCGGGGACCAGATTTCATCATTGACAGGTAAATAAATCATTGGGTCAGAGTGTACCGACAACGGAAAATCGAAATGGATCTCGGAGTGGGACGGGGCACCACGGGTCAGTACTGGAAACGGACGGGACAGTCACCGGGGCGAACGCCGGCGTCAGGTTGCGCCGGAGGGGTCGACGGACCAGGAGACCGCGCGGGGTCGGGCGGCCCGGGGAGCGGCGCTGGTGCGCGGGTCAGGCCTCGGGGAGGCTCGGCCCTCGAAAACTCCAGGAAGGGATGGTTGGCCGGGAAACTCGTCGGAGAAGTAGATCTAGGAATTATTCTCAGAAATTTGGGGAAAAGAAGCTGGGATGGAGATGGAGTAGGAAGAGGGGATTTATATAGGAGTATAGGAACTGGGAGTTACCACTTTGGGAAGGAGAAGAGTCTCCCAAACCATAAATTCCGGCGGCCAGGGAGGCCAAGGGCCGGCGGTTGGAGCCGGGGAAGGAACCGAGAAGGAAGAGAGTCTTCTATTACAATTGAATGAGAATTCATTCATTCCCAAAAGTTACAGCAACTAAAGTTGCTAACCATTACTTAATGGTTAAAGTAAGAATGGTCTAAATGGGTTTTAAGTTTGGGCCAAAGCAAATGGATTATTAAACATTGGGTTATAGGTTTTCGGGCTTCTAACAAATGACAAAAATATAAATGACAACTAATATAATTTTTAGAAAAATATAACTTAACATTTCACATCTCTAAATTTTTTTTTTTAAAATGTTTTATGGTTCCAACCGAGTTCGGGTCTGGGTTGACAAACAAAATCCAAGTGAAATTATTTTGAAAAATTAATTTTACACTTAATAAAAATAATACCAATATTTAACTAATTTAAAATTGCCATCTAAATTTATGGGTTTCACAACGTGGCCCAAAGCAGTCCGCCTCTACAGCTGGCCATAAAGCAACTGCTTTATTAAATGTCCTGACGGCAGCTCTGACAGAAAGGCGAAGTGACAGCTTTGACATAAAGCTGAAAAGATAGCTCTGACATGGTGGCATGCTCCTAGGAAAAAGAAGAAAATCTTTTATAGCAGGCATGATCCGCCAAATCCAAAGCTCCCTATGCGGCTGCCACCCCTATGCGCCTGTCACCCCTTCATGCGGTTGCTCTCTTCATGCAGTTGCTCTCTTCATGAGGTTGCTCTCTTCATGCGGCTGCTCTATTCATGCGGGTGCTCTCTTCATGCGGCTGCCACCTTCATGCGGCTGCCACCTTCATGCGGCTGCCACCTTTATGTGGCTGTCACCATCATGCGGCTGCCACCTTCATGTGGCCGCTACCTTCATACGGCTAGGAGTGTGGGGGCCACCCATACGAGGTTTATTTAGAGACTGCATTTATGCGGCTCTGTCAGGATGTCCCACTCACGACAGTTGAGACACGTGGCGGTCCTCATGACAGTTGAGACACGTGGCGATCCTCATGATAGTTGAGACACGTGGCGGTCTTATCCCCTCGGAGTTATGGCTGCTAGCAAATCATAATAACCCAGATTTGTTATAATCATCATAATTACTCGGATCAAATCAGATTTGTTGTAATTAAGCAAATTAAACACGTGGCGGGAGATCCGAGCTTGTCATGACAAATTATGAAGATTCATTGCAATCAGCATTAATTACCCATACGGATTTGGCGCAATCAAAAATCAACTGCCCAGATGTGATGCAATCAAGATTAATGGTCCAGATGATTGGCCGCCAACTTTTCAAGGGAGAATCATTGCAAATCCTAATGATCACACTCCCATTTCTATAAATAGCAAGGTGCCATTCCCTTGCAAACCCTGGAGAAAAAGATGAGGATAATTCCAGAGAGAAAGAGACTCTCTCCACCCGGCTGGACACACAGAGAGACAAAAGCACGCACAGAGGATTCTTTCCACATATCCTGAGAGCATTTCTTCATCAGAGTCAAGGCTACGTCCGATCGTCCAAGGAGTAAGGCAGAGCTGCCGTCGCTTTCCCGAGCCTCTATCGTCACCCCCCATAATCAAAAATAAACAATCGTATTTAGATTGCTGTACCTAGGTTTTTATTCCTAGGCTTTCTTTGTACGAGCGAGTTTGTATTGTGAGTCTAAGTTCAGTCCTCCTATAAAATTGTTCTGTACTTTTACAATTAATGGCAAACACGATGGCGACTCTGCTGGGGACTAACTTCTCCACGGCTGAGGAGTTGGTGACGCAATCGGACGCAGCCAAACTTGGCTCCACTCAACAAATGTTGGTCACCCGGTTCGACCAACAGGCGTTTGAAGAAATGCTCTCCGACAGGAGCGCTGGCCCGGTCCAGCGGCGAGCCCGCACAAAGAAGGCCCGCAGGGAGTGGAGGCCCAAATCATTCGCTCCTTCCCAAGCTCTCGAAGAAGTACTCTCTGTTGCTCAAGATGGCGGGGCAAACTCTCATGCGGCACCACTTCAGGCCATAGAGGACTCTGCTGTCCCCAAGACAAGTAGAAGAAAATACTATGATGATGGACTTGTAGGGGCAAAGAGGAACTCTATGCGGTCCAAGCCTCATAAGGGTGCCAGCCGTATGAAGAAGGCTCATACGGCCGCAACCGCCAGCTGCATGGAGAAGACTCATGCGGCCACAGCAGTCAGCCGTATGCAGAAAGCCCATGCGGCCAAAACTGCCAGCCGCATGCAGGCAGCCTGCACGGTCATAACTTCCAGCCGCATTCCGAAGGTTCATGCAGCCACCGCTCCTAGCCGCATACAGAAGGTTTATGCGGCCACAATAGACAGCCGCATGCAGACAGCCTGCATGACCACCGATCCCAGCCGCATACCATCTGTCCCATGTAGCTCACGGTCAGTCTTTGACCGCCTCTCATGCGGTCCTGACCTTGGAGGCTCTCTGGAGTATATGCCAGGCTCTGTTGTGGCCAACTTGGACTCTTCCTATTATGCACTCTCGGGTGCCAAAGGGAAGAAGTCTCGGTCGGCGCGGGCTCGTCGAGCTCAGTCGGCCGTCCTAACTTTTGACTATCAGGGCGTCCCGCTTACTATTACGCGGGCCCCTGATGGAAAGTTGTACAGAACTACCCGTATCCAGCCCCCGGCGGCCAACGAACGGGATAGTTATCAAGAATCTCCCAACAATGATCAGGGACAAGTACTCGTACTACCCCCATATTAGGGAGCGGGCAGGATGCCAACACACTCATGTGCTCAGAACTCCCGGGCCTACAAAATGGGTGACTTGCGCAACGTGATTCTTCACAAACGCAAGGAAAGAGGCGAAGACTTGGTATCCAGAGAGTCCTGTCAGGGACATCCATGCACCCAAGTCATTGTCAACTACTGCCACAACAAGGCAGCCGTACAAGAAGATCGGCGGTCCGTCTTCCAACGGCTGCAACACCCAAGCTCAGGAGACGAGGTGCTTCTCGTCGACTCCTGCAATTCTGCTCTGAAGATTCCTAGCAGCGGTAGAGGGAAGAAAACAAATGTCTCCAGTCCGAAAATCTCGACCGGCGTAACCAAGAAACTATCTTCTAAGCGGTTGCCTACCACTGTTACAGGAGGAGTTTACCAAGGTACCCGCTCAAAGACAAAATCTGCCGTACTTGGAGATTCGTCGTCCACATCTCTGGGAGGCACAGGAGCCGGGGGTAGCACTCCCCCAAATATCCACGACAACCCAGTGTTTCAAGAAAATAATCCAGGGGAAACGGTTCACCCAAAAGATGCAGCGGATCCCGACGTCCCCGAGGACGTCCACAACTCTCAAGATGAGGCAAGCTCTGAAGCTGGAGGTACCACTCCTTCTGAGTCCGAACCAGAGGAGAACATTCCTACATACCCTGACGACTTCTCTGTACAAAGATATGACTCAGATGGCATATCCTCCACCGTTCCTTCCATCTCTCCTCATGTGAGGACGGTGTTCATGACGGACAGCATCCACACTGGGTCACCAACATAGTACCAGTCCTCAAAAAGAATGGAAAGATCCGAATCTGCATCGACTTTCGCAATCCGAATGAGGCGTGTCCTAAAGATGAATTTCCCCTCCCTATCACAGACATCATGATTGACAACACCTGGCAGCTTTGAGCGTATGTCATTCATAGATGGTTTCTCGGGGTAAAACCAAATCAAGATGTTCCCTAATGACGAAAAACATTCATCATTCCGAACACCAATTGGCACATACTGCTACACAGTCATGCCTTTCGGTTTAAAGAATGCTGGCGCCACCTATCAAAGAGCTATGAGCATCATCTTCAGAGACCACCTGCGCAAGATAGTAGAATGCTACGTCGACGACATCGTCGCCAAAAGTCGCTCTAAGAAAGATCATCTGCATAATCTGAGGACAGTCTTCGACCTGATGCGAGCACACAATTTGAAGATAAATCCCACAAAATACTTCTTGGGCGTATCCAGGGGGAAGTTCTTGGGTTTCATCATTACTTCCCAGGGTATTCACATAGACCCTGAGAAGACGAAGGCAATCATGGAGATGGGTCCCCCGAGAAATCTTCGTGAACTCCGAGGCCTTCAAGGGAGGCTGGCCTACATCAGAAGATTTATCTCTAACCTCTCCGGACGATGTCAACCATTCACCCACCTCATGGAGAAGGGCATTTCATTTGTATGGGATGAAGGATGCCAGCGCGCCTTCGACAGTATCAAAGAATATCTGACTAACCCTCCAGTGCTGGTAGCCCCGGTTGCTGGAAGACCCTTCCTGCTTTATGTAAGAGCGATGGAATATTGTCTCGGCGCTCTGCTAGCACAAAACAATGATGCAGGCCACGAGTAGGCTATATATTATCTCAGCCGAATGATGATGGGGCCGGAGCATCGATACACTGCCGTGGAGAAAGAGTGCCTTGCTCTGGTTTTTGCCATTCAGAAGACGCAACACTACATCACGGGACAAACCATCCATGTCATATCAAGAGTTAACCCCCTTAGGGTCCTCATGACCACGCCAGGAGCACTCAGTTCTCGCCTCGCTACTTGGGCGATATTGTTGTCCCCCTACCACATGATCTTCGTCCCACAGAAGGCTGTTAAAGGTCAAGCTCTAGCTGAATTTTTAGTAGCTCATCCAGGATCGGAGTCAACTACAATAGACGAAGAGATTCCAGATGAGGTCGCCAATTCAAATATGGCCTCTCATGATGCCGTATGGCGAATGTTCTTCGACGGCGCTTCTAGAACTAGGCCCAAGGGCAACATCGTCACTGGAGTCGGAGTGGTGATGATTTCTCCCTCAGGGCTGGTGATCAATCGGGCTTACTCCCTCACGGAGCCCTACTCAAACAATGTGGCCGAGTACAATACTTTGGTCATTGGCCTCCGACTTGGGAAGGAGCTGGGGGTAGAGTACCTTGAAGCGTACGGTGACTCGCAGCTAATCGTTAACCAGATCAGGGGCTCATACGAAATGCGTCATGAAGACATGATCCCCTATCACTGTAAAACCCCTAAATTTTTACTATATTTTTATCGATTTTTGGTACTGATTTAAAATTTTTGTATTGTACGTCGCATTTTCGTATTGTACGTTGTGCGCAAAAAACATATTTCGTAATTCCTCGACGAATGGCAATATGTGCGAGCGTACATATTTATAGAAGAACGTTTTCTTTATATTTTATAGTTTCAAAATAATATATAGTAATTACTTTTACTTACTTAAATTTGTGAAAAGCGTCGCATCGAAATTTCAAAAATAATTTATTATTTATATAAAAAAAGTTTTTTTATTTTAACTTAAGATATTCTCCTTTTTTTTAATGTTCTATCATATGCGAAGTACGTGAAAATTTAATTCGTGTATATTTGTATTTTTAGAAGGCTAATTGTATTTATTTATTTTAACAAGTATTTTAAATAATCGAATAATTGTTTGAATTTTTGAAATTTTATTTATTATTATTTTTAGAAAAGATATTTTGAATTTATTGTGGTAATTTAAACTTGCATTAGATTTTATTTAATTTAAATAAGTTTAACTTAAAGATTGGAAACATCTATATTAAACTTGGATTTGAAAATTTCTAGATTTAATTGAGTTGGATTTGAATTTGGATTTAAATTTATATTTGATTTATAAAGGATTAGTTTAAATTGATTTGAGTCAATTAATATTTATCTACTAGTTTTTAAATAAATTCTAACCTTATCCAACTAGGAATTCCCATGTCCTATAAATAGGCAGGTACTCCTCCACAAATTTCAACCATCCACAAATTTCACAAATTTTCCCACCCACGTGAGTGCATCGTGTCCATGTTCTTCCTCCCCGTCCAATTCTTATTCCATATTTACATATACATTATCTTTTTCGTGTCGGACATATCCCGACACAATCAAATCCTAACCCTTCAACCTCTCGATTCCGGCAAGGCTCCTCGCCATCTCTCACGACCACCATCTTCGTCGTCATCGCCACCCCAACAAAGTCCAACCCTCTCCTGACAACCACCGCCTTCCCCGATATCCCACAACACCGTCACCACCATAGCATCAACCTCATCCCTACGGCCACCATTGGCTGAAGCCGCTGCAAACCACCAACCCCGTACCACCACCGTAGCAGCCCCAGACCTGATGCCAACACCCGACTCCAAATCCATCACCACAGAACCATTGGCTAGCAACCACACCACCCTCAACATTCCTTTCCATACTTCGACCTACTTCTCGGCCAACCACCTGCCGCCCACCGGCGTAACCACCCCAGTTTTCCGGCCATCTGCCAAATCATTCCCCGTCACCGACAACCAAACCACCACAGCAAAACGCAGATGAAAAAGGGAATCAGGACCCTCACCTGTCTCCCGCCTCGCCACTCCGGCGTCGACCACCACGTCGAGCCGCACTCCTCTGCGAGCCGCCCGTCTCCGCTCGTGGACGGCTCCGGATAGCTCCTGCGTCGACCTTCTGCCGAGCCGCGCGTCGGACCCTCCGGGAACCCCAGCGCCAACCTCCGACCGAGTTCCCCAGCCGCCTGATCCGACTGCGTAGATCCGTGCCCGACGCGCCACCGGCGACCATGCCGTGCCGTTCGCGGAGATCCTCCGCCTTCTCGCCGCCGAGTTCCCGGGGCCAGCCGTGCGCAGCCGGCCCTCCGTGCCGGTAGACCAACGCCGCCGCTCCTTCCCACCTCCTCCAAGACTCAGCGTCGCCTCCGCCCAAATCACCGCCGCGTCGACCGCCTTGTCCTCGCGGTTGACCCCGCTCCACCGCCTCGCCACGCCTCTCCACGCAACCTCGCCTGCTCGATCTCCGGCGTAGATCCGCGCCCCTCTCTCCTCCCCAACCGCGACGTCGCGCCAGCCGCCCACCGTCGCGGATTCGTCCACCTGCCCGGTAAAACCCTTCTCTCGATCCTCTCTCTCTCTTCTCACTGTAAATTTTTTTGGGGGGGGGAATGGCTGAAGTGTAGTATAGGGATTAGTTATTATTATTATTATTATTATTATTATTATTATTATTATTACTATTATTATTATTATTATTATTATTATTATTATTATTATGATACTATTATTATGATTATTAACAGTATTATTATTATTAATAATAGTATTATTACTAATATTTTATTTTATGAGTGTATATGGGTATGGGTATTTTGCCATTGGTATTATTTATGAAAATATTATTTTCAAAATTATAAATGTATAAAAATAATTTGATTAATATTTTAAAAATATTTACGGAAAAATATATATACTATTGCCTACTATTTTATTTAAGGATTTTTGAACCACAAAAATTACATCTTTACAATTTAGTTTTAACCCTAAGAATAATTTTCTAGATTTACAAAGTATTACTTTAAAATATTTCGACTAATAAAAAAAATGTAGATTTACATTATAAAATTTAAATGTATATTTAAGATATTATCATAAATATTTTCAAATAGGATACGTACGTATTTCCACAAATTCTCCTCGATTAGCACTACTGATTGTGACTAATCATGACTAGTTCCTACTTCTAATTCTCGCAACTTCAGGCCTCTACCTATCGACCATGGCTATTGGACTATTGAGACATCATCAGATCCTTGCACCACACCAGGCAAGACACCTTGCATTTACTGTTTAATTTCTTGCTCAATATCATGCATGTTTTATTTCTTATAAGTTTTTCTTTCAAAACAGTATGTAGTTGCAAATTATTATATTATAGTTTTCTTTATGCATTTGGCCTAGAGTTAAGGGACCGTCTTTGTTTGTGCCGCATTCATTGGCCGACACCTATGTGCCACGATGTCACGTGTCTCATATAGATTCGGACTTAGGTACCGACCGTACATCGGTGCGTACAGGACGAGCGTTAGGATATAACTGCTAATATAGTTGTCTAGAAGACTTAGCGGTTATTAGAAATATCGTGGTGTGGATTCAGCACGAGTAGTGCATGGGGAGGGTGAAGACAGTTATTAGGCGCAGGGGCTTTCACACATTTACTTTTCTCTAGCTGCCATTTGTGACTCAGTCGAGTGCTAATGGGCCGTGCATTTACTTTCCTCCAGCTGCCGTTAGTGACTCACCCGAGAGCTAGTGTGCCGTGCATTTATTTGTTACTTTTCTCTAGATGCCACTAGTGTCTCGGTTGAAATGCTAACACACCGTGTTTCTAGCTTCGAAAGGCCCTTGTGTGGAACGTTGTCTTCAAATTGCATAATCACATAGAATGGTTAAGGACCTTTATTTTAGTAGTCACATATACTTTTCTGTTGTACTTTATTTATTCAGTTATTGGCATGATATTATGTGTCTTGTTACGTCCCTCTGAGGACCTGGGTATCTCGCCAGGTGTGTGCCTTGTCTTTCGCAGGTGTTATCGCTATTTCCTCGAGGATGATTGCATTTGGATCGTCTTCGCTCCGCTCGCCAAATTTATTTCTTTTCTCATGTATTTTTCCTTTACTTGTTGGTAGTGGATTTGTCTCCGCCCAACATATTATATCGAGACAATTTATTACCATTATATGATATCTTTTATTTATTTATTTTGTGTGGATGAGATTAGTTATGGTTCTACTACATTTTACAGCTTATGTATACTTACGAGGCCCATGTATTTCGTATGTATACAGCTGGCATGTCTACGTTCCGAGTCCTACGTATTTTGGGACTGGGGCGTTATATGTTTTTGTGGTGGCCCATGCAGGTCGAGATAAATTGTTTGGTTACTTTACCGTACCAAGCAAGCCTGCGTATAGGATTAGAAGTCTAGGATCTCATCCACATACTTGACCTCTTTCCTAGATTCTATCTACCGTTTGACTCATTGCTTTGCATCTTGCTTGATTCTTTATATCCTACTTCTTATCTTCCCTTCGTGCTTGCTAGAGGTTAAATAGGTGATCTTTACTAGTTAGACATGACTCTTTTGTCCCAAAATACTTAGTTTAATTCTTTAAGCTGGGTAGAATACCTCACGACCTGACACAACCTTGACCATCAAGGAAATACCAATGGTATTATCTAGACCATAGAGACTAGAGGAACTTAACCCATTTGGCCAACCAAGCCTTGGTCAATAAAATCGTAGAATGATTGTATAAAAAAAAAAAGACTTAGACTCATCGACTATTCATATTTGTTCTTTATTTCATCTACTCTCAAGTGCCTATTTTTTTTACTATCTAAACTATGATGGTAATGTAGCCTAGTTTTTGCAAGCTTATTCTTTTATCGAGCTTGTTCAAGACATATATTATTTGGGTCGCTCCCACTAACATATTGTCTAATCAGAACCGGTACATGATGGTCTGATCAACCGAGTGCACTTTGGTTTGCTTTTATCTATCGTCCTACTTGGATGGAGACATAGCTAAACTTGTCCTCTAGAGTCCCATCCGCGACTGCCATGACAATTCCTTTGAAATTTTTTTGGTCGTCCTTGAATCACGTATTCGTATTCGATAACGCCTCCTTCGAACTCTATATTGCTTTCGCCTTCACCTACTTTGGAAGGACGATGGCATTATACTAGAACTTCCTCTAACTGTCCTATCACCAGGACCATTACCACCCAATATAACTATATCTTTGTCTTGAACTACTCGACCTTTCCCTCGAACCTAAATTTACAATCTTGACTTTGTAATCACTTGAATTTAAGAGTGATTGCAATCGTCTCTTAATCATATCCTTAATCTAGACTACGACCATATAAACTTCTTTAAACCCTTCTATCTACCGTTGTGCCTTCTCACCCCCTCCTAATTCTTAATTTCGAGGATGAAATTCTTTTAAGTTGGGTAGGATGTAAAACCCCTAAATTTCTACTATATTTTTATCAATTTTTGGTACTGATTTAAAATTTTTGTATTGTACGTCGCATTTTCGTATTGTACGTTGTGCGCAAAAAACATATTTCGTAATTGCTCGACGAATGCGAATATGTGCGAGCGTACATATTTTTAGAAAAACGTTTTCTTTATATTATATAGTTTCAAAAAAATATATAGTAATTACTTTTACTTACTTAAATTTGTGAAAAGCGTCGCATCAAAATTTCAAAAATAATTTATTATTTTTATAAAAAAAGTTTTTTTTATTTTAACTTAAGATATTCTCCTTTTTTTTAATGTTCTATCATATGCGAAGTACGGGAAAATTTAATTCGTGTATATTTTTATTTTTCGAAGGCTAATAGTATTTATTTATTTTAACAAGTATTTTAAATAATCGAATAATTGTTTGAATTTTTGAAATTTTATTTATTATTATTTTTAGAAAAGATATTTTAAATTTATTTTGGTAATTTAAACTTGCATTAGATTTTATTTAATTTAAATAAGTTTAACTTAAAGATTGGAAACATCTATATTAAATTTGGATTTGAAAATTTCTAGATTTAATTGAGTTGGATTTAAATTTATATTTGATTTATAAAGGATTAGTTTAAATTGATTTGAGTCAAATAATATTTATCTACTAGTTTTTAAAAAAATTCTAACCTTATCCAACTAGGAATTCCCACGTCCTATAAATAGGCAGGTACTCCTCCACAAATTTCAACCATCCACAAATTTCATAAATTTCCCCACCCACGTGAGTGCATCGTGTCCATGTTCTTCCTCCCCATCCAATTCTTATTCCATATTTACATATACATTATCTTTTTCGTGTCGGACATATCCCGACACAATCAAATCCTAACCCTACAACCTCTCGATCCCGGCAAGGCTCCTCGCCATCTCTCACGACCACCATCTTCGTCGTCATCGCCACCCCAACAAAGTCCAACCCTCTCCTGACAACCACCGCCTTCCCCGACATCCCACAACACCGTCACCACCATAGCATCAACCTCATCCCTACGGCCACCATTGGTTGAAGCCGCTACAAACCACCAACCCCGTACCACCACCGTAGCAGCCCCAGACCTGATGCCAACACCCGACTCCAAATCCATCGCCACAGAACCATTGGCTAGCAACCACACCACCCTCAACATTCCTTCCCATACTTCGACCTACTTCTCGGCTAACCACCTGCCGCCCACCGGCGTAACCACCCCAGTTTTCCGGCCATCGCCCAAATCATTCCCCGTCACCGACAACCAAACCACCACAGCAAAATGCAGATGAAAAAGGGAATCAGGACCCTCACATGTCTCCCGCCTCGCCACTCCGGCGTCGACCACCACGTCGAGCCGCACTCCTCTGCGAGCCGCCCGCCTCCTCTCGTGGACGGCTCCGGACAGCTCCTGCGTCGACCTTTCGCCGAGCCGCGCGTCGGACCCTCCGGGAACCCCAGCACCAACCTCCGGCCGAGTTCCCCAGCAGCCTGATCCGACTGCGTAGATCTGCGCCCGACGCGCCACCGGCGACCACGCCGTGCCGCCCGCGGAGATCCTCTGCCTTCCCGCCGCCGAGTTCGCGCGGCCGGCCCTCCGCGCCGGTAGACCAACGCCGTCGCTCCTTCCCACCTCCTCCAAGACTCAGCGTCGCCTCCGCCCAAATCACCGCCGTGCCGACCGCCTTGTCCTCGCGGTTGACCCCGCTCTACCGCCTCGCCACGCCTCTCCACGCAACCTCGCCTGCTCGATCTCTGGCGTAGATCCGCGCCCCTCTCTCCTCCCCAACCGCACCGCCGTGCCAGCCGCCCGCCGTCGCGGATCCGTCCGCCTGCCCGATAAAACCCTTCTCTCGATCCTCTCTCTCTCTTTTCACTGTAAATTTTGGAGGGAGGGAATGGCTGAAGAGTAGTATAGGGATTAGTTATTATTATTATTATTATTATTATTTTTATTATTATTATGATACTATTATTATGATTATTAACAGTATTATTATTATTAATAATAGTATTATTACTAATATTTTATTTTATGAGTTTATATGGGTATGGGTATTTTGCCATTGGTATTATTTGTGAAAATATTATTTTCAAAATTATAAATGTATAAAAATAATTTGATTAATATTTTAAAAATATTTGCGGAAAAATATATATACTATTGCCTACTATTTTATTTAAGGATTTTTGAACCACAAAAATTACATCTTTACAATTTAGTTTTAACCCTAAGAATAATTTTCTAGATTTACAAAGTATTACTTTAAAATATTTCGACTAATAAAAAAAAATTGTAGTTTTACATTATAAAATTTAAATGTATATTTAAGATATTATCATAAATATTTTCAAATAGGATACGTATGTATTTCCACAAATTCTCCTCGATTAGCACTACTGATCGTGACTAATCATGACTAGTTCCTACTTCTAATTCTCGCAACTTCAGGCCTCTACCTATCGACCATGGCTATTGGACTAGTGAGACATCATCAGATCCTCGTACCACACCAGGCAAGACACCTTGCCTTTACTGTTTAATTTCTTGCTCAATATCATGCATATTTTATTTTTTATAAGTTGTTCTTTCAAATCAGTATGTAGTTGCAAATTATTATATTGTAGTTTTCTTTATGCATTTGGCCTAGAGTTAAGGGACTGCCATTGTTTGTGCCGCATTCATTGGCCGACACCTATGTGCCATGATGTCACGTGTCTCATATAGATTCGGACTTGCGTACCGACCGTACATCGGTGCGTACAGGATGAGCGTTAGGATATAACTGCTAATATAGTTGTCTAGAAGACTTAGCGGTTATTAGAAATATCGTGGTGTGGATTCAGCACGAGTAGTGCATGGGGAGGGTAAAGACAGTTATTAGGCGCAGGGGCTTTCACACATTTACTTTTCTCTAGCTGCCATTTGTGACTCAGTCGAGTGCTAATGGACCATGCATTTACTTTCCTCTAGCTGCCGTTAGTGACTCACCCGAGAGCTAGTGTGCCGTACATTTATTTGTTACTTTTCTCTAGATGCCACTAGTGCCCCGGTTGAAACGCTAACGTGCCGTGTTTCTAGCTTCGGAAGGACCTTGTGTGGAACGTTGTCTTCAAATTGCATGATCACATAGAATGGTTAAGGACCTTTATCTTAGTAGTCACATATACTTTTCTGTTGAGCTTTATTTATTCAGTTATTGGCATAATATTATGTGTCTTGTTACGTCCCTCTGAGGACCTGGTTATCTCGCCAGGTGTGTGCCTTGTCTTTCGCAGGTGTTATCGCTATTTCCTCGAGGATGATTGCATTTGGATCGTCTTCGCTCCGCTCGCCAAATTTATTTCTTTTCTCAAGTATTTTTCCTTTACTTGTTGGTAGTGGATTTGTCTCCGCCTAACATATTGTATTGAGACAATTCATTACCATTATATGATATCTTTTATTCATTTATTTTGTGTGGATGAGATTAGTTATGGTTCTACTACATTTTACAGCTTATGTATACTTACGAGGCCCATGTATTTCGTATGTATACAGCTGGCATGTCTACATTCCTAGTCCTACGTATTTTGGGACTGGGGCGTTACAATCACCAAATAGCGATTGACATCATCTCATCCTTGGAAGGGTTCTTCATAGAACATGTTCCCAGGCTCCAGAACATTGAAGCCGATGCCCTAGCGGGCCTTGTCGCTTCCTTAGCAGTTCCGAATCATGCTCACCACTCGGTTGACATCATAGGCCGTGAGTTGGTCTGTCCCATAAATAATGTTCAATGTGTTGAGAGTTACTCTGTTCTGACAGTCGATAAAGCACCAGACTGGAGACAACCATTCATCGACTTCGTAGTCTACGACATCCTGCCAAAAAATCCGAAGGAAGCCACTTCTATCAGAAGACGTTCCCTCAGATTCTTCTATGATACAGAGGCGAAAATGCTATATCGGCGATCATACGATGGATTACTGCTTCGATGTCTGTCAAATACAGAAGCCAAAGAAGCCGTACGTGAAGCTCATGATGGCACCTGTGGGGCCCATCAGCCCGACCCGAAACTATAAGACCGCCTTCGCCGAATGGGCTATTACTGGCCTACGATGGTTGCGGATGCAATAGACTATTCACAAAAATACAAAGCCTGTCAAGTCCACGTAGATTTCATTCACCAGCCATCCGAGTTTCTACATCCGACGGTGGCATCCTGGCCATTCGAAGCATGGGGAATGGACATCATTGGTCCGATCACTCCACCTTCGTCCCGAGGATACCGCTTCATACTCGCAATCACAGATTACTTCTCCAAATGGGCGGAGGCTATTCCGCTGGCAGAAGTCAAGACTTCAAACGTGACCAGCTTCCTCAAGCATCACGTCATTTATCGCTTTGGACTGCCCCAAAGGATCATCCATGATAATGGTCCGCAGTTCACAAGCCACGCTTTCTATCGATTTTGCGACAAACATCGAATCCAAAATATTGCTTCAACACCATACAACCCGGCGGCTAATGGTCTGGCTGAAACATTCAACAAAATAATCATCAAGCTTCTCAAGAAGTTCATGTCATCAAACAAACGCGACTGGAATGAAAAGCTCGGCGAATGCTTATGGGCGTACCGTACTACAGTGCGGACTGCCACCAGGAACACACCATTCTCTCTGGTATATGGGAGTGAGGTAGTTCTCCCGCTAGAGACTCAAATCCCTTCACTCTTTGTCGCTCTCACCTACCGATTGACGACAGATGATAATCACCATCGCCGACTACAAAAGTTAGAGGCCCTGGATGACAAGCGCCTGTTAGCTCAACAACGAATCGAGCTGTACCAAGCGCGTATCTCTGGAACCTTCAATAAGAAGGTTAAAATTAGAACATTCCAAGTGGGCGATCTCGTTCTGGCAGTTCGAAGGCCGATGGTTATGACTCACAAAACTGCCGGCAAGTTTCAACCAAAGTGGGAAGGCCCGTTCATCATCGATGCTGTATTCTCCAATGGAGCTTACCGCCTCGCAAAACAAAATGGAGACTTGCTCATGTTGCCCATCAACGACAAGTTCCTAAAGAAGTATTACGTCTAAAATGACATCCTACAAATTTCCCAGATCGACGAGTTATGTACCCCTTGGTACCGCTGAACTCGCATTTCAACTACAAATGAAGAGTTATGTAACCTCTGGTACCGCTGAACTCACATTCCAAATCCAAATTTCCCAGATCGACGAGTTATGCACCCCTTGGTACCGCTGAACTCGCATTTCAACTACAAATGATGAGTTACGTACCCTCTGGTACCGCTGAACTTACATTCCCAATCCAAATCTCCCAAATTGTTGAGTTATGTACCCGCAAGTACTGCTGAACTCACACTCTGGTCACTACAGATAAATCTATATCGTTTCTTTTAGGTAGTAAGTCATGTATGATCATACCTCTGAACTTTCCTCCTAAAAGGGCTCCCTCCTTATGATCCAATACCCGCACTTTCAGTACATAAACAAGGTAACAGATCCACAAATTTCCTGAAACAACCATGTCGATGTTGCTTCTGAGTTGTTCCCCTTCCATCAAAAACAAACTGCCCCTCACATAGAACTTTCACGTCCTCATTACCTCTGAGTTGTTCTATGTACCCTTCATGGAGCCCACTCCTGCCATGTCCTCATTATCTCTGAGTGGGAAGGCTCCATCGAAGAAACCCTTATATTTACCACGTCCTCATTACTTCTGAGCAAGTATGTTGGTTTATCTCTCGACTTATTATCCGTACCCATGATCGGAGTACGCCAAGTATAATAGGCCCACAAATGTCCTCTGTTGACCACAAATGTCCTCAGTTGACCACAAATGTCCTCAGGTGACCACAAATGTCCTCTGTTGACCGTAAATTTCTCATCATGCCCCGGGAGCCCAACTGCTCCATGGCATTCTTTCTCTCGATACCGGGAACTTCCATGGCCACCTCACTATAGAATTTTCTAAGTATCCCCATCAAACTTGTTATCCGTACCTGAAACCAAGGTATGCCAGGGGTAGCAAGTCTACAAACAGTCCTCCAGTGGGGCGAATACCACAACACCACAAACGCAACAATCAATACAAATAAAGGGTAAAATGAAACATACTCTTTATTTAAAAGTCAAAAGTACTACATGTTATGGGGATCACGTCCCCCTCAAGAAAGGAAGGCAACGAAAACAAAAGAAGGAAAAAAAAGCCGACTATGGCTCGGCGATGCACAATTCCATAAGACGGTCCCTCAGCAAGACAGTCGACCGCTCGAACCCCTGCTTGGCCCGACGCTCGGCCTCCTGAGCCAGCCGCTCCGCGTCTTCTAGGTGCACATGTGCCCGCCATCCATCCTCGAGCTTCTTCAAAGCACGCTCCAGGCTAGCAGAAGCTCGGGAGACCCTTTCGGCCTCCTGAACGATCAGCTCTTTATCCGCACGGGAAGCTTCAAGCTCAGACTCCAAGAAGGCCAACTTCCTCTGGAGTTCGAGGATCTGCTCCCTTGTATCAATTATTCCGCGAGAGGCGACCGCTTTCCGAGCTAGGCAATCCTCGCCCCTACGGCTCAGCTAATCATATTGAAGAGATAGGTCACCGAGGTCCTTCATTATAACCGGCTTGGACTTATCTCGTGTAGCCCTTACCTTCTCCGGGACAGTGGTAAGAAAGCCCTGCTCCTGATCTATTGCTGCAGACAGATCAGCTTGCCGCAGCACTAGAAACTGGGCCACGAGCTGATCAGCCTCTAACAAATTGGGCACCAGAAGCGCAGCTATCCCTGCCCCACCAGGGAGGGTTTTAAGAATGTTAATCTGGCCTCGGGCACATTATCGGGCCAAGGCAAAGGGGGTCTCCCGTTCCACAGCAGCTTCGACCCCTCTCTTTAAGTGGCGGTAGAAAATGTCAATTACATCCTGCGACGCCTCATCCAGAACTTCCGTAGAGGACGGCGTCAGAGGAAGTGTAGCTGGCAGTATCGAAGGAGATATGCCAGAACCTGCCACCCCTGCCACCAGGGAAATAAATTTCGAGCAAAAAGACGCATGGATAGCAGTTAGCTCCTCATCCGCGGCCCGGAGAACCTGGATACGCGGCAAGGCGGAGAGATCGACCCCCGAAGCTACATGAGCAGAGGAGGACGCAGGGATCATAGCTCCTTCCCCCGGCTGTGCCGCCACCTGATCTCCCGAACTCGATCCATCGGGAGACCCCTCAATATAAGTCGGAAGAGGAGGGGGCACACTCCCTCCCACCAGATTCCCACTGGTAGAGCCTTCTCCGACAATATCCGTCATTGGCAGGAAAGAGACAGGACCTGTATGTCCAGAGCAACCATCAATCAACATAACCCGAAGGATGTGATGATAGAGCAAATGGGCCTCCTCACTAGTCAAAATTTGGCTTATATTACCAGGGGAGGGTTGTGGAGGCTGAGGCTCGCTCACAGCCGCCATAATCCCCTCACCAGCAACCTCCAAGCCGAATTCAGCTGGCTCTTCTGCCCCAGCCGCCCTGGATCAGTGTCACCCTGCTAAAATTCAACGGTCTCGGGGACGGGTTCAGCGGAGCCCCCGTCATCCTGGGTCGAGACCTCAGCAATGGAAGATCCCTCAGCCACCGCTGAAAGAGCTCCGGCAGAAATAATCTCGGCACACATGTTACTAGTCAAAGTATTCAGGGCCGGATTAACTTCAGAAACAGCGGCCGGTCCTCGAGAGTCTGACTCTTTCGACGCCTACAGAGAATAGAAAAATGATTAGGTCATAGTTCAAGAAAAGAAAGGGCTAAAGAAGGAGAAGGTCGTAATTTAACTCACCTCCGAAACAGCGTCATCACCTTCGCCTCTCTCTTTAATGAGCATCCTGCGGCGTCTTACCGCAGCTCGCTTCACAGAGAAGGATACGCCACTAATAGAATCACACCTGCCTCGCTTGCGTGAAGGGACAGGCGCAACGGGTGGCTGATCCGCCACCACCTCACCAGGCGCAACAAGCGGCTGATCCGCCACCATCTCATCAGGCGCAACAGGTGGCTGATCTGCCACCATCTCATCTGGCACAACAGGCGGCTGATCCGCCCCAACATCTTCCACAGGAGGGGAAGAGTTATCTGCCTCATGCTCGTCATTCTCTTCGTCCGCATTTGTGGACTCCGAGTCAGGCACAGGAACCGCATTCGCCCTCCTCTTCCTCGTCTTAGACCCCTTGGGCTTCTCCGCTAAGCCAGTACCCACAATAAAGCTGGTACTCGGGTCAAAATTAACGGAAGGCTTGCTCGCCGTAACATGGTTCATGTTATAGGGCCACCATATACAAAATCTCCCCTGGCGCCTCACCATCAGGAACCGAAAAGGTGGTTCGGGTATGAACCGTGTCATAATAATGCCATGCCCTGATACCATCCAGGACGCTACCTTCAAAGCCCAGACAAGAGCTGGGACTGTCAAAGAATAGCTGGCTATACCCGAACTGGCGGAAGAACCTGCTGGGCAAGTAAGGCTCCAGGTAGACGATGTTGCGGTTACGATATACTAGGTGCGCTGGACGGATATTACGCAGCCAAATGAGCATTTTCTCAGGTAAGAGGAGAGGAGGTTCGGCACTATCAACACGTACGCTCCTTACTTCTTTAGCAGTAAAATGAGGAACATACACAAAAAAGTCGTATCCGTCCACTCTCGCCAGCGCCCTCCGACAGGCTGGCATGGTGCTGTACTCCCAGGGCTGATGGTAGAATCGAAAAATAAAAGCATCATCAGCCGTAACGCCATCTTCTGCTCCAGGTCTCATCAAAGACCGACAGTGCATTAACAGCCACCCCATCAGATAATGGTATGGCAGCTCTATGTGCTCAAAATCTATCGCCGTATCACGGGCGATGACCTTAGAAGAAAAGGCGCGAAGGCCATGGTGTATGCTGCACACCATGACCGGAAGAAGAGCCAGCTTGGCCCCAAAGACCAGCTTTACGGCAGGGAGGATAAAGTGGCGACTGATCCTCTCAATGGAACCTGTCCCTCCGGAGACTACGCAGTTCCGTAGCCATACCATCAGGAATCCCGCCAAGAGCCCCTTCTCCGACAGTCGCTGAGTACCATGATAAAAATAACTAAAGGAGTCGGTCTTACTCCCAAATGTGTCGCCCGTGGACCTCGATCTCTTGGCAGTTGACGCCAGGTTTTGTACCTCCTCATGAGTTTAAGGATCTCGGGAAGAAACCCGGCCTGAGGCACCTAGTGTGAAAAGGTATGAGACCCAGGTTGTGGTGTGAGGAATGCTCCCTTTCAAGCTACCGTCCTTCTTGATAGACGTCTGATGACAAGTACTGTGGGGACATAACAATTTCCGATACACGGCAATAAAGCCCGGGAACTGTCGATCCAAATCCTCGAGCTCTTCGCTCGTAGGGGTGTACACTTCAAAGACTTCTTCCCCCAGGGCATCTTGGAGATAACATACATCTCGTGGAGAGCGAGTCCCAGCTCCCCTCCCGGCGTGAAGAAGGTTCCCGTCCGCCGGTTGTACATCTCCAGGAGATCCATGAACAATGGCTTATTTATGGGTAGACCTTGACAGGTGCCCCGAATGGCGTGGTAGAGGCCGATCTCACGCAGGGGAGTCTCATACTTTCGCAGAATCTACGTGGCCAAGTTGGCCCACGCAGGGATAGGATTTATCCAGTTCAGTAACACCAACCGGCCGACGGGATAGGACCCTTTCCGAGCAAGCTGGTTCAAGAAGGTGTCAGCTTGAGAGAATGTGAAATTGGGACCCGATACGTTTATGAAGGTACCCGGAGCCAGTCCCATCACGTACCGACTGACCGGTTCCCTTTCCGTATATGCTGATCCCAAGTTTCTATTGTAATGGATATTTCCCACAAATATTTCGACTTGCTTGGAGTCAAAGAGTTCACCATCTTTCTGTCCAGCGGTAACATGTTGAACCATGACAGAGGAAAATGACGCTCTATCGGAGGGATATGGATCTCCACCCCATCAAGAATAAAGTCCCAGCTCTCGGATATATCCAGCACTCGGGTGTTCTTTACAGACAAAGCATCCCCAAAGAGGAACACCGGCTTCAGGTATTTCCCCTCCAATTGCCCCGAGTTCATCATGGCACAGAAAAAGTAGAAGGACTGGTTCTTGATAGCATTCAGCCGCTCCAAAGGCTCTTTTGGAAGCTGGTTCGTCACATACTCGACTATGTGATCATACCTATAGCCCACAGCAGATTGGGCGCGCCCCACCAGAGGCTCTCCAACAGCATTAACTGGCAGATTCACTGAAAAAGGACAAAAGAAACAAGTTAAAAGATGGCTAAAACAAAACCACCGAGTGTTTTAGCTTATGCGGCCCAGTCCACATAAGCCTATGCGGCTTTGTTTAAAGACGAGCTTATGCGGTTCTGTTTTAAAAAAGCTCATGCGGCTCTATTCGAACATGAGCTTATGCGGCACTAATTAGCGTAAGCTCATACGGCTCTGTTTAGCGTAAGCTTATGCGGTTCTACTTAGCAGAGCATTATGTGGCTTACTTCAGAGGAGCTTATACGGCTCGGTTTAGCATAGCCTTATGCGGCCCAGTCCAGATGAGCTTATGCGGTCCTGTTTGAGGGGGCTTCATGCAGTTCGATTCAGAGAGACTTATGCGGCTCTGTTCGACGGGTCATTATGCGGTTCAGTTTGTGAAGTGTCTATGCGGCTACTAGATAAACCCCCATGCGGCTCGGACATGGGGTATACCCCCATGCGGCTCGGATATGGGGTATACCCCCATGCGGCTCGGACATGGGGCATACATGCGGCCCATACAATTTGAACAGTTCGATGAAGACGAGGGACGCATTAAAGGCTTGTGCATAAAGCATACAACAGAGCCGTCTTTGTTAGGGTTTCGAAGTATACGATATTCCCAAACCCTTACCAGCAATGGTGGGGTGAACGTCAGGGTAAACTTCAGGCGCCGTGGCTGACGAAGAAGCCACTCCCTTACCCTTCGCCGCGGCTTTGGAAGACTTGGAGGCCATTGTTGATTGATGGGCGGAGAAGGAAGACGAAGGCAGCAACTTAGGGCAAGAAGAGTTGAAGACAGAAGAAAGTAAAAAAGTCTCTCTGACCGAAAATGCTCCTATTTATAGACAGAAGGAGGGGGGGACGCTTCGATCCGCGTGCTACATAAAAACAAAATCGACTCTTCGGTCATCGAGGATAATCCGGATATTTAAAACCGACCCTTGGGATCCTGCCCCAAAAGGCGGCTTTAAATTCAAAGCAAATCAAGAGCAATTAATGAGACGCACACGTGGCAGGAGATGTACACGTGGCAGGAAGTCTATGCGGCCAGACAGTCCATGCGGCTAGGAAGCCCATACGGCTAGAACATCCTATACGGCCAGAAGAGTTTACATGGCCATGCTTCTTATTCAAAGTATTTCAATTTTGTAAATTGAAAACTTTGAAGGGGGTCTTGTAGAAGCATGGAAAATAAACAAAAAGGCCCATGCGGCTCAGATAGAAAGAGCCTCATGCGGCTCAGGAATCCGTTAGACATTCATGCGGCTCAAAAGTCCTTTAAAGTCTCATGCGGCTCGGATAGCTCCATGCGGCTCAGGAAGGAGCCACGTGGCCCAAAGCAGTCCGCCTCTACAGCTGGCCATAAAGCAATTGCTTCATTAAATGCCCTGATGGCAGCTCTGACAGAAAGGCAAAGTGACAGCTTTGACATAAAGCTGAAAAGATAGCTCTGACATGGTGGCGTGCTCATAGGAAAAAGAAGAAAATCTTTTATAGCTGGCATGATCCGCCAAATCCAAAGCTCCCTATGCGGCTGCCACCCCTATGCGGCTGTCACCCCTTCATGCGGTTGCTCTCTTCATGCGGCTGCTCTCTTCATACGGTTGCTCTCTTCATGTGGCTGCTCTCTTCATGCGGTTGCTCTCTTCATGCGGCTGCCACCTTCATGTGGCTGCTACCTTCATGTGGCTAGGAGTGTAGGGGCCACCCATATACGGTTCATTTAGAGACTGCATTCATGCGGCTCTGTCAGAACGTCCCACTCACGACAGTTGAGACACGTGGCGGTCCTCATGACAGTTGAGACACGTGGCGATCCTCATGATAGTTGAGACACGTGGCGGTCTTATCCCCTCGGAGTTATGGCTGCTAGCAAATGATAACAACCCAGATTTGTTATAATCATCATAATTACTCAGATCAAATCAGATTTGTTGTAATTAAGCAAATTGAACACGTGGCGGAAGATCCGAGCTTTTCATGACAAATTATGAAGATTCATTGCAATCAGCATTAATTGCCCAAACGGATTTGGTGCAATCAAAAGTCAACTGCCCAGATATGATGCAATCAAGATTAATGGTCCAAATGATTGGCCACCGACTTTTCAAGGGGGAATCATTGCAAACCCTAATGATCACACCCCCACTTCTATAAATAGCAAGGTAACATTCTCTTGTAAACCCTGGAGAAAAAGAGGAGGAAAATTCCAGAGAGAAAGAGACTCTCTCCACCCGGCTGGACACACAGAGAGACAAAAGCACGCACAGAGGATTCTTGTAAAACCCCTAAATTTCTATTATTTTTTTTATTTAAATTTTGGTACTGATTTAAAATTTTGTATTGTACGTCGCGTAGTCGTATTTTACGTCACGCACAAAAATTTTATTTTTCGTAATTGCTCGACGAGTGCAAATATGTACGAGCGTACATATTTTTAGAAAAAATATTTTTCTTATTTTTTTATAGTTTCAAAATATATATAATAAGTATTTTAGTTATCGTTCCAAAATTCCAAATTTGTTATTTTATTTATAAAGCCTTTTATTTACATAGTTATAATAATAAATATTTTTTTCTATAAAATGGTATATTAGAAAAGTATATTTATGTAAATATCATTTGGACATACATATATAATTAGTAAATATTTCTTGAGTTTAATTGTAAATAATAATGTATTTTCGAAATTATTATATTAGTATTTTTGGAAAATATATTTTGGAATTATTATGGCGATTTAAATCTTAATTTGAATTTATGGATTTATTTAAATAGTTAAATATTTGAAATTTGATTCATCCTATTTGATTTTTTTAAAACTAAAAATTTAATTTGATTTAAATTGAATATGTATTTGGATTTGGATTGATTGCTTTTTAAACTACGAATTATCTATTTTGGGTTTAAACAAATCCTAAACTTTATCTTATTGGGAATTCCCACATCCTATAAATAGGCAGGTACTCCTCCAGTTCATTATTCATCTACACAATTTCCACAAATGTGCGTGCACCATGTCAGTGTCCATATCTTATTCCATTATTATATATACATTCCATCCTCTTCCATACGTCAACTCCGACATGGCAAAATTCTAATCCCATAACCCTAAGCCTAATCCTAAAACCTAATTTTTCACAACCAGCCACCTCCCTGCCGCTCGCCGCGACCATCGACCATCCTTAACCACCAACAGCCCCGACCAAACCCCGTCACTATCGCGGCCAGCCCCAAGCCAATCTTCCGGCCACCCGTTCCTCCTCCGTGACCAGCATCCAATACCATGACCCACCACTGTTGTCCCAAACTCAGCCACCACACTGCCACCACCATGCCGAACAGCTCGACCCCCAAACTACAGCCCGCGTCCGACTGTCGCACCACCGCGGCATCAACCCCTTCTCCCGACCGTCAGCCCAAACCTATACCACCACCGCGGCCATCGCCGTGGCAGCCCACGCCCGCCACCCCCATCCAAAAGAAAAAGAAGGAAAACCTATCCCTAATCTTACCTCCGCCGAGCCGCACCCGGCCGTCGCGGTCTCCACCTGAGCACCGCCCCACCCTGGCCTCCCGATCGTCGCACCCGCGGCGTACCCCGTGCTGCCCGTCGACCAAGACAACACCGTCAGCCCCACGCCGGGCCGACCTCTCCGGCAGCTCCGTCGGCGAGCCGCGCAGCCATCAGCGCCCGTCCGTCGCTCCTTCCCCAAAACCCTTTCCCCGCCTGAGCTCCACCTCCTCCGACCATTTCCCCTCGCCAAAACCCTCTTCAGCCGACGCCGACCACCGTACACGCCCAAATCCTCCGCTCGAAACCCCCTCCGTTCCTCTCCATCTCTACCGTTCCCCCAAGCGCCGCAGAGCCGTGCGCCTGATCGCCGCCCCATGCCTCCATCGCGGACTACGGCCACACACTGTGTGCGCGCATCTCCGCTGATCTATCACCCTCCGCTCTCCCGGTGCCCCTCGTCGGAAGCCACAGAGCCGCGCACGCTTCCGACGAACCCTCCCTGAGCTTTCTCCCCGCTGGCGAGTCAGCTACAACCCCGACAGCCCGGAGCGCCGCCCTCCTCGCCTCGAACTCCGCCTCTCTCCGACTTCCCTCACGATCTTTCCCAGCTAACCCTCCGTCGCGACGAGCCCAGTCGGCGACTCCGAGCTCCCCGCTCCCTCCGCGCTCTACTCCTCTCACTCCGCCTCCTTTCTTCCTCTTCCCCTTCCTTTCGTTTTCTCTCTCCCCCCTTTCCATACTTTATTCGTCTGCAGTAAAAAAGTTTGTATGGGGTTCAGTGTTTTTTAGGGAATGGGGTTCTATGTTTTTTTGTTGAAGTTTGTGTGTGTTTCGTTTTCTTTATTTTTATTTTATTAACTATTGCATCAGGTATTACTATTACTATTATTATTATTATTACTGTTATTATTTTTAATAATATTCTGTTTAATTATTATTATCATATTATTATTAGTATTAGATAATGGTTTATTTTATTGATTATTAGTATAAACAGTTTAAGACTAGTAAACTATGATTTGTGCTTTTTTTTAATAGAATAGTTATTATTAATTTTTTAGTATTTTAAAACTATATGTGTATCATGGATATTTTTATGATTTAAATAATGTAATTACTAAATAAAATATATAGGCTAAATATTTTCCAAATTTTATATGATTAAAATGTTGGCTCTTTTATATGTTTATTTCTGGTCTAGAAGTCCTGAAATTTCTAGTATTATTTTAAAATATTTTTCTAATAGAATAGTTTTCATCATATATCATATTTTGACAAACTTAAAAAGTTTTTGCAAATTAATTCTTATGTTTTTAATTATTTATCTAAAACAAAAACTATTTTTACTAATACATATTTTTCAAGGATTATAAATTATTTTCTAAAATCGTATATATATTATTTATCTAATTTCCTTCGAATATCCTTTTGTCCATGACGCAGCCCATCTTTCTATTTTCTTACCAATTCTATACTACCATATGTCAACCCTAGCTAACTTGACCGTCCTAGACCCGATGGAACTGTCCGTACCACCACCCGAGGTCACCTTGCATAGTCGTTGCACCGAAGTCGCAGTTCGTGCTACCGTGATTATCGCAGCACACCAGGTGCTCTACCAGGCAAGACACCTTGCCATTTGCTGTTTATTTATTTTAGCTCATATTGCATGCATTATTTATTTTTTTTATGCAAAATAAACTGTGATACATGGCATAACCTGTTAGAACTTACTGTTCATTTATAATTCCTGTTGTGTATTATTTTCTTATAAATTAAACCTAGATTTAAGGGACCACCATGTGTGTTGCATTCATTGGCCTTGACACGTGGTAATACGAAGTTGTGTGTCGTATGTAGAACACGGAAGTGCATGATTGGCTGGCCACCAGTACGTACAAGCCGTGCGATAGAAATAACCGCTAATAGAGGTTGTATACTTAGTTTGACTTAGCGGTTATAGAGGTTACTGTTGTGGATACAACAGAGTAGGCATTGGGCGGGGAGGACAATTTCTTAGCGTATGGGCTTCGATGCACTTTCTCTTGTGACCCGGACTCTCCGCTGAAGATACGGGGTTGATGACCCATGATTACTAACGGCCACTGACGATTCTGCGGAACGTCATGCTCTTACTGATGGGGCCTCTGGTGCCCAAGGGAGACTACGCCGATCCTATTTAGCCAGGGCCCATGTGCAGAAAGGATTGTTCTTAACTACATTTCACTTAGAATGGTAGGCTACCTTTATCCGTTAGGTACGAGTACTTTTGATTTGGGTACTTGTATCTGACCGTGGCTTGGAACAATAACTTATCGTGAATTAGTTCGTCACATCTTGTCCTTGTTTGGTTGTAGGTGTGATTTACTACTTCGATGAGAAGGTATTGAACCTTGTTGGGGTCCGGATACCATATTGGATTCATAGCATGGAAAGATACGTCACCTTGAATTAGTTTACCATCTCCTGTCCTTGTTTGGTTGGGGGGATGGTACGCTCGTTCAATAGGTACATATTGGACCATGTTATAATTCAATTGACTTATTTATTTGAGCAATATTTATTCAGTTTATTTGGCATGATATTATGTGTCTTGTTACGTCCCTCTGAGGACCTGGTTATCTCGCCAGGTGTGTGATATTGTCTTTCGCAGGTGTCCTCGCTCTAGCCGTGTTCATCGCTATTTCTTCGAGGATGATTGCACTTGGATCGTCTTCGCTTCGTTCGCCACTCATTTTATTTTCCATGTATTTTATTTCCTTATCTTGTTGGTAGTAGATTTGTCTCCGCCCAACATATTGTATCAAGACAATTCATTCTCATTATATGATACATTTTATTCATTTATTCTGTGTGGATGAGATTAGTTATAGTTCTGCTACATTTTACAGCTTATGTATTTATACGAGGCTTCCATATATTGGAGTATACTTCGTATGAATACAGCTGGCATGTCTACGTTCCTAGTCCTTCGTATTTTGGGACTGGGGCGTTATATGTTTTTGTGGTGGCCCATGCAGGTCAAGATAAATTGTTTGGTTACTTTACCGTACCAAGTAAGCCTGCGTATAGGATTAGAAGTCTGGGATCTCATCCACATACTTGACCTCTTTTCTCGATTCCATATTCGAATTACCGTTCTACTCATCAATTGCATCTTGCCTGATTCCTTCTATCTTTATTCTTATCTTCCCTTCGTGCTTGCTAGAGATTGACCCTACTAGTTAGCTGTCCCAAACATCCTTAGCTTAATTCTTTTAAGTTGGGTAGAATACCCCACACACCCTTGACCATTAAAGGGAATACAAATGGTATTATCTATACCATAGAGACTAGAGGAAGTTAACCCATTTGGTCAACCAAGCCTTGGTCAATAAAACCGTAGAATGATGGTATAGGAATAAACAAGACTTAGATCCTTATGACTCTTAGACTATTCATATTTGTTTTTATTCATCTATTATCGTGCCTATATTTTACTATCTAGACTAATGATGCTAATGTAGCCTAGTTTTTGCAAGCTTAGCCTTTTACCAAGCTTGTTCGTGACATATATGTTAATGGAGGTACCCCACTAACATATTGTCTATCAGAACCGGTGCATGATGGTCTGATCAACCAAGTACACTTTGGTTCGCTTTTATTTACCGTTCTACGTGGATAGGGACATAGCTAAACTTGTCCTTTAGAGTCCCATCCGCGACTGCCTTGATAATTCCTTTGAAATTATTCGATCATCTTTGAATCACGTATTCGTATTTGATAACGCCTCCTTCGAACTCTATATTGCTTCGCCTTCACCTATTTAAGGAGGACGAAGGCGTCATACTAGAACTTCCTCTAACCTTCCCATCGGCTATGACCATTCTCACTCGATGTTGCTATATCTTCATCTCAAACTACTCGGCCCTATCAAGACCCTCTAATCACTTAATTTAAGTGAATCTTTTTCGTTCTATTAATCGTGACCCTCATTCATTACCCGTGACCATACCGTATTATTTTCTATGATCTAGATCGTGATTTCTTACGACATGATTTTGTTATCGATTGTTCCCCATCGATACCCCTTGTGTCTTCTCACCCGTTACTAAATTCTTAATTTCGAGGATAAAATTCTTTTAAGTTGGGTAGGATGTAAAACCCCTAAATTTCTACTTTTTTTTATTTAAATTTTGGTACTGATTTAAAATTTTGTATTGTACGTCGTGTAGTCGTATTTTACGTCACGCACGAAAATTTTATTTTTCGTAATTGCTCGACGAGTGCGAATATGTGCGAGCGTACATATTTTTAGAAAAAACATTTTTCTTATTTTTTTATAGTTTCAAAATATATATAATAAGTATTTTAGTTATCGTTCCAAAATTCCAAATTTGTTATTTTATTTATAAAGCCTTTTATTTACATAGTTATAATAATAAATAATTTTTTTTCTATAAATGGTATATTAGAAAAGTATATTTATGTAAATATCATTTGGACATACATATATAATTAGTAAATATTTCTTGAGTTTAATTGTAAATAATAATGTATTTTCGAAATTATTATATTAGTATTTTTGGAAAATATATCTCGAAATTATTATGGCGATTTAAATCTTGATTTAAATTTATGGATTTATTTAAATAGTTAAATATTTAAAATTTGATTCATCCCATTTGATTTTTTTAAAACTAAAAATTTAATTTGATTTAAATTGAATATGTATTTGGATTTGGATTGATTGCTTTTTAAACTACGAATTATCTATTTTGGGTTTAAACAAATCCTAAACTTTATCTTATTGGGAATTCCCACATCCTATAAATAGGCAGGTACTCCTCCAATTCATTATTCATCCACACAATTTCCACAAATGTGTGTGCACCATGTCAGTGTCCATATCTTATTCTATTATTATATATACATTCCATCCTCTTCCATACGACAACTCCGACATGGCAAAATTCTAATCCCATAACCCTAAGCCTAATCCTAAAACCTAATTTTTTACAACCAGCCACCTTCCTGCCGCTCGCCGCGACCATCGACCATCCTTAACCACCAACAGCCCCGACCAAACCCCGTCACTATCGCGGCCAGCCCCAAGCCAATCTCCCGGCCACCCGTTCCTCCTCCGTGACCAGCATCCAATACCATGACCCACCACTGTTGTCCCAAACTCAGCCACCACACTGCCACCACCATGCCGAACAGCTCGACCCC
Organism: Iris pallida; assembly: GCA_029216955.1. Taxonomy (NCBI): domain Eukaryota; kingdom Viridiplantae; phylum Streptophyta; class Magnoliopsida; order Asparagales; family Iridaceae; genus Iris; species Iris pallida. The sequence goes on along the minus strand of JANAVB010000198.1, from coordinate 5,414,997 downwards.
CAAACCACGGCCCGCGTCCGACTGTCGCACCACCGCGGCATCAGCCCCTTCTCCCGACCGTCAGCCCAAACCTACACCACCACCGCGGCCATCACCGCGGCAGCCCACGCCCGCACCACCATCCAAAAGAAAAAGAAAAAGAAAAAAAACCTATCCCTAATCTTACCTCCGTTAAGCCGCGCCCGGCCGCCGCGGTCTCCGCCTGAGCACCGCCCCACCCTGGCCTCCCGATCGTCATACCCGCGGCGTACCCCGTGCTGCCCTACGACCAAGACAACACCGTCAGCCCCACGCCGGGCCGACCTCTCCAGCAGCTCCGCCGGCGAGCTGCGTAGCCATCAGCGCCCGTCCGTCGCACCTTCCCCAAAACCCTTTCCCGCCTGAGCTCCACCTCCTCCGACCATTTCCCCTCGCCAAAACCCTCTTCAGCCGACGCCAACTACGGTACACGCCCAAATCCTCCGCTCGAAACCCCCTTCGTTCCTCTCCATCTCCACCGTTCCCCCAAGCGCCGCAGAGCCGTGCGCCTGATCGCCGCCCCATGGCTCCATCGCGGACTACGGCCACACACTGCGTGCGCGCATCCCCGCTGAGCCATCACCCTCCGCTCGCCCGGTGCCTCTCGCCGAAAGCCACAGAGCCGCGCACGCTTCCGGCGAACCCTCCCTGAGCTTTCTCCCCGCCGACGAGTCAGCTACAGCCCCGACAGCCCGGAGCGCCGCCCTCCTCGCCTCGATCTCCGCCTCTCTCCGACTTCCCTCACGATCTTCCCCAGCTAACCCTCCACCGCGACGAGCCCAGTCGGCGACTCCGAGCTCCCCGCTCCCTCCGCGCTCTACTCCTCTCACTCCGCCTCCTTTCTTCCTCTTTCCCTTCCTTTCGTTTTCTCTCTCCCCCCTTTCCATACTTTATTCGTCTGCAGTAAAAATTTTTGTATGGGGTTCTGTGTTTTTTTAGGGAATAGGGTTCTGTGTTTTTTTGTTGTTGTTGAAGTTTGTGTGTGTTTCGTTTTCTTTATTTTTATTTTATTAACTATTGCAACAGGTATTACTATTACTATTATTATTATTATTACTGTTATTATTTTTAATAATATTCTGTTTAATTATTATTATCATATTATTATTAGTATTAGATAATGGTTTATTTTATTGATTATTAGTATAAACAGTTTAAGACTAGTAAACTATGATTTGTGCTTTTTTTTTTATTAGAATAGTTATTATTAATTTTTTAGTATTTTAAAACTATATGTGTATCATGGATATTTTTATGATTTAAATAATATAATTACTAAATAAAATATATAGGCTAAATATTTTCCAAATTTTATATGATTAAAATGTTGGCTCTTCCATATGTTTATTTCTGGTCTAGAAGTCTTGAAATTTCTATTATTATTTTAAAATATTTTTCTAATAGAATAGTTTTCATCAAATATCATATTTTGACAACCTTAAAAAGTTTTTGCAAATTAATTCTTATGTTTTTAATTATTTATCTAAAACAAAAACTATGTTTACTAATACATATTTTTCAAGGATTATAAATTGTTTTCTAAAATCGTATATATATTATGTATCTAATTTCTTTCGAATATTCTCTTGTCCATGACGCAGCCCATCTTCCTATTTCCTTACCAATTCTATACAACCATATGTCAACCCTAGCTAACTTGACCGTCCTGGACCCGATGGAACTGTCCGTACCATCACCCGAGGTCACCTTGCATAGTTGTTTCACCGAAGTTGCAGTTCGTGCTACCGTGATTATCGCAGCACACCAGGCGCTCTACCAGGCAAGACACCTTTCCATTTGTTGTTTATTTATTTTTGCTCATATTGTATACATTATTTATTTTCTTTATGCAAAATAAACTGTGATACATGGCATAACCTGTTAGAACTTACTGTTCATTTATAATTCCTGCTGTGTATTATTTTCTTATAAATTAAACCTAGATTTAAGGGACCACCATGTGTGTTGCATTCATTGGCCTTGACACGTGGTAACACGAAGTTGTGTGTCGCATGTAGAACACGAAAGTACGTGATTGGGTGGCCACCAGTACGTACAAGCCGTACGATAGGAATAACCGCTAATAGAGGTTGCATGCTTAGTTTGACTTAGCGGTTATAGAGGTTACTGTTGTGGATACAACAGAGTAGGCATTGGGCGGGGAGGACAATTCCTTAGTGTATGGGCTTCGATGCACTTTCTCTTGTGACCCAGACTCTCCGTTGGAGATACGGGGTTGATAACCCATGATTGCTGACGGCCACTGACGATTCTGCGGAACGTCATGCTCTTACTGATGGGGCCTCTGGTGCCCAAGGGGGACTACGCCGATCCCATTTAGCCAGGGCCCATGTGCAGGAAGGATTGTTCTTAACTACATTTCACTTAGAACGGTAGGCTACCTTTATCCGTTAGGTACGAGTACTTTTGGTTTGGGTACTTGTATCTGACCGTGGCTTGGAACAATAACTTGTCGCGAATTAGTTCGTCACATCTTGTCCTTGTTTGGTTGTAGGTGTGACTTACTACTTCGATGAGAGGGTATTGAACCTTGTTGGGGTCCGGATACCATATTGGATTCATAGCATGGAAAGATACGTCACCGTGAATTAGTTTACCATCTCCTGTCCTTGTTTGGTTGGGGGGATGGTACGCTCGTTCAATAGGTACGTATTGGACCATGTTATAATTCAATTAACTTATTTATTTGAGCAATATTTATTCAGTTTATATGGCATGATATTATGTGTCGTGTTACGTCCCTCTGAGGACCTGGTTATCTCGCCAGGTGTATGCTATTGTCTTTCGCAGGTGTCCTAGCTCTAGCCGTGTTCATCGCTATTTCTTCGAGGATGATTGCACTTGGATCGTCTTCGCTTCGCTCACCACTCATTTCATTTTCCATGTATTTTATTTTCTTATCTTGTTGGTAGTGGATTTGTCTCCGCCCAACATATTGTATCAAGACAATTCATTCTCATTATATGATATCTTTTATTCATTTATTCTGTGTGGATGAGATTAGTTATGGTTCTACTGCATTTTACAGCTTATGTATTCATACAAGGCTTCCATATATTGGAGTATACTTCGTATGAATACAGCTGGCATGTCTACGTTCCTAATCCTTCGTATTTTGGGACTGTGGCGTTACAATTCTTCCCACATATCCCGAGAGCATTTCTTCATCAGAGTCAAGGCTACGTCCGATCGTCCAAGGAGTAAGGCAGAGCTGCCGTCGCTTTCCCGAGCCTCTATCGTCACCCCCCAGAATCAAAAATAAATAATCGTATTTAGATTGCTGTACCTAGGTTTTCATTCCTACGCTTTCTTTGTACGAGCGAGTTTGTATTGTGAGTCTAAGTTCAGTCCTCCTATGAAATTGTTCTGCACTTCACTACAAGAAAATGTAGTATTTACGGTGCGTAATTTACGGCACACAGTAACTGCGTGCCGTAAATGACACACTTTTATGGCACGCATATTTGTGTGCCGTAAATGAGTTATTTTTTGTCTTTGTTACGGCGTATTTTGTATGCAAGCCGTCATTGTAAACGTATTTACGGCATGCAGGTATGTGCGCATGAATGATAACTTATTTATGGCATGCATTTGTGCACGCCGTGAATGATTTTTCATTGACGGCATGCACTTGTGAGTGCCGTAAATGATAGCTCATTTATGGCATGCATTTGTGCACGCCGTGTATAGTGCAATTGATTCTTCTGAGAAACTTTTCCCTATGTAATAGTTTCTCTAAAATCTCCTTTCAAATTAACTTTCCCACAAAGTTTATACAAAAACTTTCTAACTTTTTACGACACATGGATATGTGCACACCGTGCAGAATTTAGATATGAGTTAATTTTTTGTTATATGGATTTTAGATCCGGACCCAATCCATTTATCCAAACAGGATCCGGACCCTTGATTTGTGTGGATAGAGTGTGGACTCAAAACTAGACCATATTATCAAACAGGAGGGTTTGGGTCGAAATTCCTATCCAACGTGAACATAGACACAGGC
>JANAVB010000198.1:5320643-5403461 GCA_029216955.1 Iris pallida | reverse complement strand
AAAACTTATGTGGACTATCCCACTATAAAAGGTAAGAAAAGGCTGACTTGGTAAGCCTATCAACAATCACCATACCGTATCTCGTCCACTAGGACTCCGAGGAATCCCATGACGAAGTCTATCATAATGTGCTTCCACTTCCACTCGAGAATGGGTAGCAGCTGCAGTAATTCGGCGTCCTCTGGTGCTCAGCCTTCACTTATTGGCATACCAAACACTTGGCCACGAAATGAGCTATCTTCCGCTTCATTCTGTACCACCAATAATACTGTCGTAAGTCCCGGTACTTAGTTCCTCCGGGATGAATAGAGTAAGTCGAACTGGTGCTTCCGCCATCAACTCATGTCGTAGCTCTGTAGGTGTTGGGCCTCTAGAGGGGGGATGAATAGAGTGCGTGTGTGCAGCGGAAATATAATCACCAATTAAAAAATAACTATGGCAGATATGTAAGAGACAGTAAATAAAGATAGGAGAATAAAACTCAGTGACACAGCGATGTATACTGGTATCCCTCTGAGAGGACTAATCCAGTCTCGAGTACTCTTGCTCGATGTTAATCCACTATGGCACAAGCTTTAACTGAGAGCTTGCAATCTCTTACAACACCGTGCTTGGTGACAAGCGAACGACCGGCTTCACAACACCGTGCTTGGTGGCGAGCGCACGACCAGCTCCACAACAGAAAAGTTGTTGAAACTTGAACGACCTCTTACAACTCTTGAGTAACCAAAAGACTCTAAATCAACTCTGATAGTACTGGCTTTTGGCTAAGAGATGTGTAGGTGAGATTTGAAAATCTTAGATCGTTTAGAAAACACTTGAATAGTAGAGAAGAGAAGATGAAGAATGAATTGATGATTTGAAGTGAAAAGTTCTTCTCTATTTATAGGTGTTTTCACCAACCGAACTCGGGCAGAACTCGGACAGAGTTCGGGTGCAAATATCTCGTAAAATAGACGTTGTTCGCAGATTTGGAGGCAACTGAAGTTTGAATACAAACTGACCGAACTCGGTCAGAGTTCGGACCGAACTCGGGCCGAACTCGGCTTGGAGTTCTGTCAGGAGATATTTTAAAAATCTTTTGTAAAAATAGTTTTCAAACATGTTTTTGGTTATTTGTAAAATCATTTGAAAAGCATATTTTCGAAATATGTTTTTGAAATATTTGTAACCGAAAATACGAAAGGGTAAAAATAGGTTTTTAGAAAGGAGGATAATTTTAACCCTAAGTCAGTATTACCATAATTGATTTTACAAAGTAATTCCTAGACTCAATAAAATGTAAAATACAGAATAAAAGTAGAAAAGAGTCTTCAGAAGATTTTGATGACTTTGACGCTTTGATTTATGCAGTACATCGTCCGTTGAATATGATTTCATGCATCCTGAAATAGTTAGCAGCATTTTCTATATTTTGTGTATTGACTAAAGTATATGTTGATTATCGAAATCGGGTGTGACCGTGGAATGGGCCAACAATCTCCCCCATTTTGATAATTGACAAACTTGAGTCTATACCAAAATATATTTATATCAAATAGAAAAAAATAACAAAAATACCTGAAAATTGAGATTTGTTTTTGGATATATCTTGCGTTTGGTTTGGTATACTCTTTTTCTCCCCCTTTGTCAAGTAGTAAAATGAATAGGCTCCCCCGTAAATCATGAAGCCAACAATAGAATAGACAAGACAAAGTGAAGTAAAAAGAAGTAATCACAGCATAGACAACTGGAATAAAATGAACTATGTCATAATAAACTGAAATATCATAGAGGTTCCACTAATAATCCAAAAAGTACAACTGATAAAGTCTAACTGAAACATTTTAGACATGAAATAAAATAAAACTACTACATAAACTGCATCAACTAATCAAAACTAAATCAACTATCCCATGGCTGAATCCACATCACATCGCTGGGTCGTCCGCACTGGGAGGATCATGAGGGAAATAAGCAGTGGTCGGGTCAAAATACTGAAAAGTGACCTCATCAGTAAAACGAGGACCAGGGAAAGCCGGGTGTGGAAGGATAGTGAGTGGACGGACTGGATCCTGAACCAGGCTGTAGTGGAGATCGGCAATACTGTTTCTCAGCACCTGGGCCTGAGAAATGTGCCGGAACTCGGAGTCCTGATGACGTTGCGTGGAAACGGCAACGAAATCATCAAACCGCTGCTAGAATGCCTGATCGAGTCCTGGGGCAGGGGCCGGAGCAGGATGAGCATCAGCTGGAGGGGCCTCAGCATCAGCAGCTGGGACAGCAGGAGCAGCACCAGGAGGTTAAGGAAACCGACGAGAGCGGATCAACTCAACAGGTGGAGAAGAAATGGCACACGTTTCAAGGTCAATCTCAAAACGTCGAAATATACTAGCAAGGTGCATAGGAAAAACTAGGTTCCTACCTGCATTCTTGTAGTTGAGCATCCAAGACATCATAGTTTTTGGAACGGAGAAAGGAATTCCAAAATGAATGTGATAAAGAGCAGAAAGTTCCAAAAATGTAACTTCATCGGTAGAGCCTTTCTTCGGAAGAAGGGCCGAGAAAATCATACGATGAAGCTCGTAAAAAGTTTGTTTTAGATGTCTAAAAAAGATTCTCCGGGGAGGAGGAGTAGGGTGACAAATCAATTCCCTAAAGGAAGCTAAAGTGACATCGGCAGGGAATTGAATATGGTGGATGTCAACAAGTACATCACCAAGATCAGGAACGTGAAAGTATTCACTGTTATCGGTGGCGCTAAATTCTAATTCCTGTCCAGCAATGCAGGAATAGAAATTTTCGTTTTGTTTTACTTGCAAATTGCAGTAAACATACGGACTGCATTGTCGTAAATGCTATCTTGGACCTCGAAAAAGTCGCGGAATCCAAGTTGATCAAAAACAGGAGCATATTCAAAGAAAGTTATAAAATTGACGAAGGCTCCAGCACAAATACGACGAAAAGAGAAAGAATCAAACCAGAGATCGGAGAAGTCTTTGTCGGGAAACAAAGTGCTATCATATTCCTCGGGATCTCTAGGTTTGGCTGGACTAAAGAGACTTGCCGGAGTGTAGTCGGATGAGGAGGAAGCACCTTGAGAAGAATTTCCTCGTTGACGTTTCGGAGCCATGAGGAAGAAGATCGCCCACTTGAACTTGTCGAAAGGACTTCTAGTAGGAGATGGAAGTATTCCACATTTTGGTGTGGAGAAAAAGTGGAAGTAAGGATGAATTATATAGGTGCTAGGGCCGGCTGTTCGGTTCTGGAACCATCCCAGTGCCGACCGAACTCGGTCCGAATTCGGTCCGAACTCGGTCAGAGTTCGGGCCGAGTTCGGCCACTTGCATTCCCGAGACAGTCAAAGCAGTCAGGTAAATAAAGACTGTAATAAATAACATTTGACTGGTTTATTAAATAACTGCTATTATTTTCGGGTTAACTATAGGGGTTGTCCCAGCTAACGGTGGTTCACCGGGGAACTCTTAAGTACCGCTTCGCTTCTACCGTAGCCGTGGTGACAGACATACCCTTTGTAAGTTTGTCCCCAAAAATAATTTTCATTAAATAATAAATTGTCAAGTCATAAATGCAGTTTTAATTACCATATATTTTAAGAATCCGAGAATTCAAGAATGCCGAGCTCACGCCTCAAGATGTTAAAACGGTCTTCAGCCAATGGTTTAGTGAAAATATCAACTAGTTGATGTTCAGTATCAATAAATTCTAAGCAAATATCCCCGTGTTGTTGATGATCACGTAAAAAATGATGTCTAACTTCTATGTGCTTTGTGCGTGAATGACAGATAGGGTTCTTAGTCAAATTAATTGCACTAGTATTATCACAATAAATAGGAACATTTGTATAGTGCAGATTGTAGTCCTCTAAGGTTTGCTTCATCCACAAAATTTGAGCACAACAGCGTCCTGCGGCGATATACTCAGCCTCAGTTGTTGATAATGCTACTGAATTTTGTTTCTTGCTAAACCAAGAGACTAAGACCTTTCCTAAGAAATGACATGTGCCACTGGTACTTTTACGGTCCACTTTGCATCTAGCAAAATCCGCATCCGAGTAACCTATAAGGTCAAAGGATTTGGTTTTGGGATACCATAAGCCAACTGTAGAAGTTTCTTTAAGGTATCGGAAGATACGCTTAACGGCACTAAGATGTGATTCCTTAGGGTTTGCCTGATATCGTGCACATATGAAAACACTAAATATAATATCAGGGCGACTAGCAGTTAAATATAATAAACTACCAATCATACCTCGATACCTACGCTGATCAACCGGTTTGCCACTTTCATCAGCATCAAGCTTTGTAGATGTAGCCATAGGAGTCCCAATTGGCTTTACATTCTCGAAGTCGTACTTCTTCAGTATGTCCTTCGTGTACTTGGCTTGGTTGATGAATATTCCGTTTGAGTGTTGTTTGATTTGTAATCCTAGGAAGAAGTTCAGCTCTCCCATCATGCTCATCTCAAATTCACTCTGCATACACTTGGCAAATTCTTGACAGAGTTGTTCATTAGTAGAACCAAAGATAATGTCATCTACATAAATTTGCACTAGAAGTATATCATTATTCATGGATTTAATAAAAAGAGTAGTATCAATCTTGCCTTTTGAAAATCCATTATCAAGTAAGAAGGCGCTTAGGCATTCATACCAAGCATGAGGTGCTTGTTTGAGTCCATAAAGTGCTTTCTTAAGCTTGAAAACGTGATCAGGTTTTTGAAAATCTTCAAAACCAGGGGGTTGTTTCACAAAAACCTCTTCTTTCAAATAACCATTTAAAAATGCGCTTTTCACGTCCATTTGAACAAGTTTGAAATCATTAAAACAAGCAAAAGCGCAAAACATGCGGATGGCTTCTAGTCTAGCAACAGGAGCATAGGTCTCATCATAATCAATTCCTTCTTCTTGATTATAACCTTGTGCAACTAGACGTGCTTTGTTGCGTAGAACTTGTCCATCTTCACTAAGTTTATTTCGGAACACCCATTTGGTACCAATTATCGATTGACCAATAGGTTTAGGAACGAGTTCCCAAACTTGTTTTCTCTCAAATTGATTAAGTTCCTCTTGCATGGCAGAAATCCAAAACTCATCAGAAAAAGCCTCATCAACATTCTTAGGTTCTATTTGTGAAATAAATGCTACATTAGCTGCTACTTCAGAATCTCTAAGAGATGAACGAGTACTTACACCTTTGGATACATCACCTATTATGAGAGTTTCTGGATGATCTGGTTTGAATCTCAATGATTCGAATCTTTGGGCCATACCTTTCACAAGGCTCTTCTCAGTTTCTGCATCTTCGGAACTTTTATCAATTCTTGCCTCTTGGGTAGGATCTTTCTCAGAACTCTTCTTTGTCTTTGTAGGTGCATCTTCATCATCACTGTCGCTAGATCTATGACTATTCAACTCATCAAAGGTAACATTAATACTTTCTTCAACAATCAAAGATCTTTTATTAAAAATTCTATATCCCTTACTCTTAGCAGCATATCCGAGAAATATCCCGTCATCTGCTTTGGAGTCGAACTTACCCAAGTTATCCTTGGTGTTCAGGATGAAACAGCGACAACCAAAAACTTTAAAATAAGAAATGTTTGGAATTCTTCCAAACCAAAGCTCATATGGTATTTTCTTCGAGATTGGTCGAATTAACACCCTATTTAAAATATGACAGGCTGTACTAACAGCTTCTGCCCAAAAATATTTAGGAAGATTATGCTGATTAAGCATGACTCTAGCCATTTCGCTTAGAGTACGGTTCTTCCGCTCCACAACACCATTCTGTTGGGGAGTTCTAGGACAAGAAAATTCGTGGTAATATCCACTATCATCACAAAACTTTTTAAAATCAGAATTTTCGAATTCGCCACCATGATCACTTCGGATACGAGTAATCATGAAGCCTTTTTCGTTTTATACCTTTTTACAAAATATCTGAAATTCAAAAATAGCATCACTTTTGTTTGATAAAAAGTAAACCCATGTAAAACGAGAGAAATCATCAACAATGACAAAAGCATAGAGTTTACCGCCAAGACTAGCGACTCTACTTGGTCCAAATAAATCCATATGAATCAACTGCAAAGGTCTCGAAGTACTTACAGCGTTGATGGATTTAAAAGAAGACCTATGTGCTTTGTTCTTTTCACAGTCAGCACATACCATGTCTCTCTTGAATGGAATTTCTGGGAGTCCTTTTACCAACTTCTTTGTGTTCAGACGTGAGATAGTATCCATGTTTGCATGTCCTAGTCTCATGTGCCATAGCCAGCTTTCATCTTGATTGGCTACTAGGCACCTTCCTGCATTATTAGTATTCTCCAAAAAGAAAACATAAATATTGTCTTCTCTAATCCCTTTATATACGGGATCACCAGATGACATATCATATATGGTACATTTATCTTTCACAAAATTGATACCATAACCATTATCTGCCAAATGACTTATGCTCAATAGGTTATGTTTCAATTCAGTTACTAGACAAACATCCTTTATTATTGGGTAAGGAGAAATACCTACAGTACCATTACCTATAATATCACCTCTCAAGTTATTTCCGAAGGAGACGTATCCTTCTTTCTTCATCGATAGCGTAGCGAATAAAGATGCATCACCAGTCATGTGTCGCGAACATCCGCTATCGAGGATCCATTTGCTTCTAGCATGAGAGGGTTGAGGGTCCACCTACAAAACAAGTAGATGAATCCTTTGGTACCCATTTTCTGAAGGGTCCATGCTGATTAGCTTTAGGTCTCCAGACTAAAGTATGGTTATCAACAAGCTTTCTTGCAAGACAATACTATGATATGTGTCCGTGTGTACCACAATAAGTGCAAGTCAGTTTAGAACCAGATATGGTTGAAACTGTGTTCACATGCTTGTTTGGTTTCTTAGAGAACCTATAAGTGAAAGCATGATGATACTCGTGTTTCTTCTGTGCTTTCTTGTTTTTAGTCCTCTTAGGTGTATGCTTTGCATTAGGACTAAAATTAGGCTGTGTCACAGGCATTTCCTGTTTGCCTAACTTGATTTCTAACTTTTTAGAAATCGCAATAGACTCTTCATATTTAGCAATCATAACTGAGAGTCTCTGTTCTGTTACTAAGTGCATCCTCTTCTCTGTGTCATACAGTTTTTGCATCTTACCATAATCTCTTTCTTTCTTTTGAATAGTGAGGATAGCCTCATGATAGTCTACCTTGAGTTTGGCTATCTCTTCCGTGTTACCGGTAGTAGACGTCTCTTTAATATCTTGAATAAGATTGGACAGTCTAGCTAACTCGGTTGTGTATGCCTTAATCTCTTTTCGAGATTGCTTATACTTGTCAAGCACATTTTTGTGTTCTTCAAGTAAATCGCTAAAGGCATTTTCTAACTCATCAAAAGTAAATTCATCATATAGAGGGTTTGAAGATACCTTGTCAAATGCCATAAGACAGACATTTGCATTGCCGCAGGGTCTATCCTCTTCTTCAGAATCACTGGCGTCGCTTTCATGCCAGATACTTGTGTTGGCATACTTTCGACCAGTTGTAGCTTTTCTACTTGATCTTGATCTGTCATATGGACTGCTCTTCTTGGTAGCTGGACAGTCCTTCTTCATGTACCCTGACTTCTTACATCCAAAGCATATGGTTTCATCTTCATTGCTTTCTTGAATGTCTTTCTTCTTTCTGTTTGTAAACATTAGATACTTTCTGAAGTTCTTCACAAGTAGGGCTTGTTCATCACCACTTGAGGATTCTTCATCGGAATCGTTGTATGTCGGCTTTCTTACATGAGCTTTGAAGGCAATAGTTTTCTCCTTTGGTGTTGCTTCTTCAAAATCTTGTAAGTCGAGTTCATGGGTCATGAGCTTGCCCATCAAAGTTTCCAACGACATTGTGGTGAGGTCGTTTTCTTCAATAATTGCTGTGGCCTTTGGATTCCAATTCTTTGTTAGAGCCCGCAGCACCTTTCTAATCTTCTCGTGATTGCTGTAATCTTTATCAAGAGATTGCAGAGGATTAGTTATATCAAGGAAACGAGTAAACATTTGTGTAATTGACTCACCGGGTTTTATCTTAAAAGATTCATATTCCTGAGTCAGTCTACTAATTTTGGATTCTTTCACTTGGGAAGTCCCTTCATGGGTTACCTCAAGGAGTTTCCAAATTTTGTGAGACGACTTGCAGGTTGAAACTCTGTTGAACTCGGTTTTGTCAATTGCACAGAATAGTGCATTGATGGCTCGAGAATCAAGACTAGCCTTTGCTTTTTCAGCATCGGTGTACTTGTCATGCGGCTTTTCCATAAGAATACCTTCAACCACTGTAGGTGGTGGTTTCTTATACCCATCAATGACTATTGACCAAAGATCAAAATCTAGAGACTTAAGAAAGAAAGTCATACGTATTTTCCAGTAAGTGTAATTTGTTCCATCAAATAGGGAAGGTCTATTTGTGGATTGCCCTTCACCGTTGAATATAGATTTCACGGCTGCCATATATATACTCTCTAGGGTATGTTATATAAGAATATAACCTGCTCTGATACCAATGGTAGGATCGTTGAGCACCTCTAGAGGGGGGTGAATAGAGTGCGTGTGTGCAGCGGAAATATAATCACCAATTAAAAAATTAAACTATGGCAGATATGTAAGAGACAGTAAATAAAGATAGGAGAATCAAACTCAGTGACACAGCGATGTATACTGGTATCCCTCTGAGAGGACTAATCCAGTCTCGAGTACTCTTGCTCGATGTTAATCCACTATGGCACACGCTTTAATTGAGAGATTGCAATCTCTCACAACACCGTGCTTGGTGACAAGCGCACGACCGACTTCACAACACCGTGCTTGGTGGCGAGCGCACGACCAGCTCCACAACAGAAAAGTTGTTGAAACTTGAACGACCTCTTACAACTCTTGAGTAACCAAAAGACTCTAAATCAACTCTGATAGTACTGGCTTTTGGCTAAGAGATGTGTAGGTAAGATTTGAAAATCTTAGATCGTTTAGAAAACACTTGAATAGTAGAGAAGAGAAGATGAAGAATGAATTGATGATTTGAAGTGAAAAGTTCTTCTCTATTTATAGGTGTTCACCAACCGAACTCGGGCAGAACTCGGACAGAGTTCGGGTGCAAATATCTCGCAAAATAGACGTTGCTCGCAGATTTGGAGGCAATTGAAGTTTGAATACAAACTGACCGAACTCGGTCAGAGTTCGGACCGAACTCGGGCCGAACTCGACTTGGAGTTCTGTCAGGAGATATTTTAAAAATCTTTTGTAAAAACAGTTTTCAAACATGTTTTTGGTTATTTGTAAAATCATTTGAAAAGCATATTTTCGAAATATATTTTTGAAATATTTGTAACCGAAAATACGAAAGGGTAAAAATAGGTTTTTAGAAAGGAGGACAATTTTAACCCTAAGCCAGTATTACCATAATTGATTTTACAAAGTAATTCCTAGACTCAATAAAATGTAAAATACAGAATAAAAGTAGAAAAGAGTCTTCAGAAGATTTTGATGACTTTGACGCTTTGATTTATGCAGTACATCGTCCGTTGAATATGATTTCATGCCTCCTGAAATAGTTAGCAGAATTTTCTATATTTTGTGTTTTGACTAAAGTATATGTTGATTATCGAAATCGGGTGTGACCGTGGAATGGGCCAACAAGCTCTCCATTAGGAACATAAATACGATCACCACATCACAATGTTCCATCGGGATGAATCCTCAATCCCGTCTGCTCTCCTGCTTCAGTCCTCTCTCTAAGACGTCAAAATCTAACATCCGTGGGCAATGCCGCCTTGATCCTCTTTATTAGCGACGATTGTACTTGGAGATTGGCTAATACGCCATCCGCTCCAGGCAATAGTACCTCAATACCAAGCTGCTGCAATCTCCAATCAACTCTCTCTGTGTGGTCACGAAATGAGCCATGGGCTTATGGCTTAATGCGTCTGCCACAACATTAGCCTTGCCCGGATGATAATGTATCTCGATCTCGTAATCTTTCATCAACTCCAACCAAAGTCGTTACCGTATATTCAACTCTTTTTGTGTGAACACGTACTTGAGGCTCTTATGATCAGTGTAGATATCTACCTTCTCGTCGTACAAGTAGTATCTCCATAACTTCAAAGCAAAGATAACTGCTGCGAGCTCTAGATCGTGGGTTGGGTAATTCTTCTCGTGCTCCCTCAATTGTCTTGATGTATATGCTACTACATGACCGTGTTGCATCAATAGCATCATAATCCCTTTCCAGATGCATCATTGTAGATCACGAATCCTTCCAGGCTCGATGGTAGTGTTAAGATAGGTGCCATGGTCAAGCGCTTCTTTAACTCATCAAAAGCGGCTTGACACTCATCTGTCCATACCAACTCCTGATCCTAGCAAGTTAGTCGAGTCATAGGCCCCACTATTCGAGAGAAATCTTTTATGAACCTTCGGTAATAACCTGCAACTCCAATAAAACTTCTTGTCACTCTACTTTTCCAGTATTTTCAAAATTCTAAATTTAATTTTCTGATTAATGATTTATTGTTTAATTAATAATAAGTCTTATGAATAATTTGGAGGGAATTGAATTAAGAGCAGGAAATTCAAAATTTAAAGTTTGTTGTAACTAACAAATAGTGGTCCCCACCCCTTTCTAACTGATTTTTAAGATTTAATGCAATATATATAAAGGGCAAGGGCTTATTTGTTAATTTGCCATCTGTGGAGGGATTTATTTGCAAATCCTCTTTTCTCTTTTTATGTAGAGTTGAGGAGAGAGAGAGAGAGAGTTATTTTCTCTCTGAACCATCATACGAGCATCCCAATTTTTGACCCAAATTCTCTCAACCCCGAAACCCTAACCCTAACTTCTGCAATTCTTCGACACTGATGGCGATGGCTATAGGAACGCTGCCGACGTTGGCATTCGACGCTTCTTTGGTGACCGTACCGCCTCGAGTCTAGTAACTACGCGACGAACTCAGATCCGGCGTCAAGTTCTTCTCCGTCGACGGTTCATCCCGACGGCGCTCGATTGCGCATGTCCGACGGTAACGATGAGCAGAGCCAAGCGGCCAGGCGTTGGTCTCAGCAACGCAAACTTCTCCAGCGGCGTGCAGCTGATCTCCACAGCAGAGACGACCAGGCGTTCCTTCGACGCCTGTGTTCAGATCCTTTCATCCAGTGATGACTTCCAAAGCGACGACCGATCGGACTGCAGCGGCTTCCTCCATGTGTTCAGGACATTTCTAAAGAGTTCGACCTAGGTGAGTTCTTTCGACCTTCGATTTTCCAAAAATAGTTTGGATTTGTGTTGATACATTCATTTTCTTTAGATCGGCCGAGTTTGTTGCGAATCGATCAGATCGATTTGGAACTTCATCTCGATTTGGAACCGCTTCAGGATCTGGTGAGAATTTAGTTTGATTTTCTTTCATACGTTCAATTCCATAATCTGGGATTCTTTATTTGATTGATTTCCTAATTTCATAAGGAGCTGCGACAATCTATCTGAATCGATTTTCTTCTTGTGTACGATCTGTTCGACGACTGTTGCAGGAAGTTTCGGTGCAGTTGAGTCGGAAGAGCATGTCCGACACTTGGGGACGTATCCTCGATTGCTCTTTCAGGTACCTACATTTTCTTTTCGTTGATTATTTGAATCTTGTTTCTCTCCATGAGTATGGGTAGAAAGGCCAGGATCAGTTGGGGATAGGTGTCACGTTCGTGTCTGGTGATGTTCTTGTCATGTTCGTGATTTGGTGTAGATTCGTGTCCAGTTGCTCGTATCCTTGGGTCCGTGTCTGGCTACAACTGATTTCAGTTCTGTTTGTATGTGTGCGTTCTTGATGGGGTCGAGGAGGTGAACACCTGCTTTCAAAAGAAGAGTAGTTGAGTTCGAGTTGGAATGGAGTAGAAGATCTAGGAGATTAGCAATGGGCGAGATCTCTATTTAGTATCAGTGAATTCTTATTCAATTTGTTGCATATTATTTTGTCTTTTGAATGTATATTCTTTTCCTAAGTTGTTGAATTCTGGTTTTTATTGGAACTTGGCAACTGATTGGTTCATATGAGAAATTTAGGCAGACTCAACTGCAAGTCTATTTCGATTTGAATTGTATGTGTCTGTGCAGGTTCTCAAATGTTGAACGTCCTGAACATTGTTGAGTATATTTTAAATTATGGTTATATGGTTAGTAGCCGTGAGTTTTAGTGCAGGTAGTTGTGGGTATTCTTGATGTGTAGTTGAAAGGTGGATAGATTGGTATTAGGTGAGTTATCCAAGAGTTGCTAAATGAGTTTATATTGCTAAGGTTCCTATAAATGTGTTTGAAACCAGGGTACTTGGTGCCAGAGTAAGCAGTTTCCAGAGGAGAGGTGGCTTAGTAATAACAGCTATGTAGAATGATTTCAGTTTTAACTTGAGCTTAATGAACATTGTATGGAATTGATTTGGGTAATGGTTTTGCATGATTTTGGCTCTAAATTGTTAAAACTATGTTTGTAATCATTTTAGGAACTTCTTTACAATAAAGGTTTGGCTACTAATAACTGTATCCTTTAGTTATCTAGACTTAATTTTACTACTAATATAAGATATTAGTTTTGATAGCTTAGTGGATAATTAGATAATAATTGAACCTTAAATAGCTAGGCAAGTAATTTGATAGCTGTAAATTGTTACTCAGGAGGACATTCAGCTTTACTATCCACTTTTGATCACCCGGAGCAAGGCAAGTACTTTTTTATGGTCTTGTGCATTTACATATCTTGTACTCTTTTTGTGACACGTCATGACACGATATCCTGTACTCCTGTACTATCTTGTTCTTGTACTTACTTTTGTCTGGTGAGAAAATATACTAGCTATGTGACCAAACCTCGGTTACTATATTCATGTAGATAGCTTAGGCCCCGCACTGTGCACGTTGGCCCTAAGCCGTACCATATTCATGTACTCATGTACATGCTCATGTACTCACCCAGCCGGTCACATAGGCTAGTTGTATTTCAAACATGGTGCACTTGTCATGACTTGTACTTCAGGTTCATAGTTACATTCCTGTACTTTATTTTCTGTACTTACATTCATGTACTTCCATGTTCTTTTCCTGTACTTTATAGTTCATGTTCTCCTGTACTCATTTCCATATCATGATATTCTTGTTCATTACCTAGAAATGTACTTTGCTTCGCTCATGACTGGATATGTTGCTGGTGTACTTGCAGGATATCATTCTATCATATGGGCCATAGCCCGAGACATTAGCTGAGCAGGATGGAGACATGACTTAGCTAGAGGCTTCCGGTTTAGACTGTTTAGCCTTACTCCTAGATACTGTTTTAGTGTTCATAGTACATTTCATTCCTGATGACTCTAGTACATTTATGTTATATGGATTTGTGGATTGTGGTGATCGTTCTGGAAACGTTTTTAGATGCTGTGATTGTACACATTTATGTTTATCTGGTTAGATTTCCCTAGCTTGGTACAGCTTACTTCGTCGTGTTTAACGACGAAGGCTGGGCGTGTCCGACTCGTGTCCTATTATTCGGGAGGGGGTCGTGACATTTTTTAGTGGTTGCCCATACAGGTCTATCCTAATGGTACCTAGGTATTAGTGTACTATTGGGGGACTTGATTAAACTAGGGAAAGTTGATCACAGCATAGGAAATTGGGTACATCGGGTATATTGATATTCTATAAACACTTGTTATTTTTAGGTCTAGATTATTTTAACAGTTTTCTGTTTTTCAGATAGTTCAAAAGCATGCGACACCGAAACAATCAATCTACCTATACGTGATGGTTTTGAGCTTCCACTACCTTCTATCACCCTACTATCCCCATGGGTAGTACGCAGTTGACAGAGATGTTTGACGAATTCCTAGACACCCAGAGGGAGCAGGCCATCCCTTTTCCAAGCCAGACTTGTGGGTACACTCCGAGCCAGGAAGAACTTATGATTCTTCGGAGATCGAGAACTTGGAGCCACCACTGAAGATCATCCAAGTCAATGAACACCCAACTCCTCTAAAGATTGGAGCCACCAGCCAGGAGATCCAGAATGTAGCACAGACAATAGGACAAGACGGGAAGCTGAAGCCCAGGAGAGACAAGAAGACTTATGACGGAGAAAGCAACTATTCTGGACTCGCAAAGTATCTTAACACTCAGACAGCGCCTCTTCAGCCGCACCATCAGATTCAGATAATGGCCATTTGTGCTTTCTACCGCCAACCAGGACATCGCTTCGAGGAATATCGCAAGAGGCTCAGACTTTGCTTGTACTGCAGATCTTCTGCCCACCGAATGAAGGATTGCCAGCAGGTTACTGATCACAATGGTCGAGGAGCATCAGGATCTCAGCAGCTAGCATACCAGTAGCTGTATGTTCCAGTCAGAGGCCGTACACTTCAGTCCAGCGAAAGATTCAGACTCAGATTCAGACGATGATCACTCATAATTTCTGTTGTCGCCAGGACACCACTACGACGAGTACCGCAAGAGACCGAGGCTATGCTTATTCTACGGATCGTATGCCCATCAAGTTAAGGATTGCCCGGAAGCTGCTGATTGTACTGCCCAAGGACGAGCACGAGGAGCACCCGGACTAAAGAAAAGGGACCCGCCGCTCCAGATTCAGTAACCGCATGGAGCACTACCGCAAGGATCAGCCTACGTCAGGACAGTTGAAGAAGTTGAAGTGATTCCAGTCCCGGAGGAATACTGAAGACAGGCTGAAGGCATAAGACTTCTCTTGCATGGTTGGAGAAAACCATGTATCTTGATTCGCAATCCAGTTTTTCTTTAAATTCCTCTTAGTACCTAGATCATTTCTTGAAATTTCTTGTTTTCTATCTTGAATCCTTGATTGATATTCGAACTTATTTTTAGATATTATTTCCAATTCAATAAACTTGTTTTAGATTCACAAATTCGATAATTGTCCATTATTCGTTATCATTTGTATATTCATTCATGACCTTGTTTCCTAGTGATGGCTCCTATTTGGAAATTGTGTTCCTATATCAAACTTCGTGTTAATTAAGATTTAATTCCTACTCAAGATTTATTTCGAAACCCTGTTCCTCATTCGAAGCCTTGTTTAAGCTTCGTCCTATTTCGGACATTGTTGATGATTCCTTTGAGGGTTTTGAAGATTTTGTTTCCTAGTTGAAATTTGACTCGTTCTCTGTATGAGATTTTGCTTTCCATTCGTACTTTGTTTCCATTTTAAGAATTGTTCTCTATTCATGACTGTGCTTCGACTATTTTGATTTGCTTTATAGCCTTGTTCCTATTCGTTAATTGGTACTCCTCCATTCACTCTTCGTAATCTTGCTTCCTCTTCTAGATTCTACTCAGAATTTTGTTTTTTGTTCAGAACTTGTTACAAATCATAATTTTGTTTTCTACTCAAGGTTCAGTTCTCTATTTAGGGCTCGTTGGAATTTGGTTTATTCAGGACTTTGATTCCATTCGAGATTTTGAGATTTCGTTTCTCATTTCGAGACCTTGCTTTCGTTCGTGATTTTTCTCATATTCAAGGTTTTCCAGACTTTGAAACTTCAGTTCCTACTCGCGACTTGTTGAGATCTTGTTCTCTATTCGATATCTTGTTTTCTCATCAAGGTTTTCTACTCAAAATTTTGTCCAAAATTTCGTTGTTATATGAGATATTGTTGAAACTTGTTTCTGGTACGAGATTCTATTTCTTATTTTGAAACTTTGTCTCCAATCTTATACTTTATTTCTGTTCATTCTTCGAGACTCTGTTATCCCTTCGAGATAACGTCCCGTATACGGAATCTTGTTACAATCCCAGGTTTCATTTGGAATTTATGTTACCGTTTGAAACTTTGTTTCCTGTTGAGGTTAAAATCTCCTTGTTGACCTTTTAGTAACCGTTACTCCTTGATTAAATTCCTTGTTGCTTCTTAGTATTGTCTGCCATGAAATATAAAAGAAAAGAACAATTGTCGGAGGACCGGACTTTTACTTCACGTTACAGACTCGCTTGCACAAAGAAAGCCTAGGGACGAAAACCTAGGTACAGCAGTCTAAGTACAATTGTTTATTTTTGATTCTGGGGGATGACGATAGAGGCTCGGGAAAGCGACGACCGCTCTGCCTTACTCCTTGGACGATCGGTATACAGCCTTGGCTCGTGGAAGATCTGCTTGGCGTGGACGAAGAAATGCTCTTCTTGTTCTCCTCGTGTTGCTCTCCTGGCTTCTCTCTCTGTGTGATTATCGAAAAGGGGGGAGCTCTCTCTTTATATCTGTCTCTCTCTCTTTTTTTATTCTTTTGTTGCCGGAGGGTTTTGTAAAGAAATAATGCTGGCTATTTATAAGAGCGGGATGTGATCATTAGGGTTTGCTAATAATCATTTGTTTGGAATGTCGGTGCTCCTTCAATCTATCTGAACCCTTGATCCTGATATGAATCTAGGCCATTAATGCGGATAGCACCGAATCTTATGAGCAGTTAATGTTAACTGCTTTAAATCTTCGTGATTGATTATACCAATGTCCGATTGCTCGCCACGTGTCCCATTAGCTTGATGATAAATGATATGCCCTGATCTCAGTAATTATGATGATGATGTCAAATATACTTGTTGGGATTCGGTTAAATCCTTGATTGATCCGATGCCACATGTTTTAATTGTGGGTCCTGCCAGAGCCGCATGGGATAGACAAGACTTGAACCGCAGGGAGATAATATTCATGAGCCGCATAGGACAATGCTTCATCGAGCCGCAGGGGACGAACTCTCAATGAGCCGCATATGCATAGTCTCTGCGAGCCGCATCAGCTAGCGTTGTATTGAGCCGCAGGGACTGGGCTCTCGGTGGGCCGCATATGGCTGATTTCTGCTAGTCATATAGGGTGACTTCTTAGTGAGCTGCATGAAGTTGTTCTCTATTTAAGCCGCATGAGACTTGCCACATGGCAATCTAGGACTTCTGACAGATCGGGTCAGAGATTTTCTTCTTTTTCCGAAGAGTCTGTCATTATGGCAGAACCATAATGACACTTTATGTCAGAGCCGTCACAGTCGTCGAGTCATGTCAGAGCATTAAATGAGGCCACTACTCAAATGGCCAGCTGTAGGGAAGGATCACAAGAGGACACGTG
This sequence comes from Iris pallida, assembly GCA_029216955.1. NCBI lineage: Eukaryota > Viridiplantae > Streptophyta > Magnoliopsida > Asparagales > Iridaceae > Iris > Iris pallida. The sequence goes on along the minus strand of JANAVB010000198.1, from coordinate 5,386,305 downwards.
GCGTCGATCGAGCTGCATATTCCTGCTGAACCGCATACACTCCCGAGCCGCATGAGACTGAGAGTCTTCTTTGAACCGCATAAGGCAGCTCCTGTGTGAGCCGCATCGGCTTCCTACCCAGAGCCGCATGGACCATTATTCTGATATTTTCCATGCTTCTACAGGACCCCCTTCAAAGTTTTCAATTTGTAAAATTGAAACACTTTGAATAAGAAGCATGGCCCCGTTCATGCTGCATAGGATGTTCTGTCTGCCTGAGCTTCCTAGCCGCATAAGTGTCTCAGCCGCATAGATTCATCTGGCCGTATATGCTCTTTGCCACGCGTCCTGACCACGTGTGCAAATCTTCATTAAGTGCCCTTGATTTGAATTAATGCCGTCTTTTGGGAGAGGATCCCAAGGGTCGGTTTTGCCTTGACCGAAGCATTTTGCCTTTATCTTTTGAGGCAGCGCGTAATCCGAGGCGTCTATTTGTTTTATGGATCTCTTTCGCCTATAAATAGGAGTCTTTTAGTCTCTTGGGGATTTCTTTACCTTCTCTCTTTGCTCGAATTCCCTGTTGCCGACTTTGCTCTTCGTCTTCTTCCTTCAACGATCGACAATGGCTCCCAAGAAGGCCGCTGCTGCTACGGGTAAAAAGGCCGTGAAGGGTAAGGCGGTTGTGACTAACGTGGTCACTCCTCCGTCGGCTGCTGTGCACTCTGTCCATCCTAACGTTCACCCGCCTATCGCTGGTAAGGGGTCGTCTGAAAACCCTAATTGTTGCCCTGGCTCTGTTGCATACTTTAAGCACAAGCCTGTATGTACGAGGCTTATCGATGTGACCGCATAAGCACTTCGTCCCACGGGGCCGCATGAGATTGTTATACTCGATCTGAGCCGCATATGTATTTTCGATTTGGGCCGCATAAGCGTCGCTCACTTTTGAACCGCATAAGCTTGCTTGTTTGTAGCCGCATCAGCTCGTACGAGTCTGGCTCATAGGCGTGCTTAACCTAAACCTCATGAGTCTATAAGCTCGTCTGAATTTGAGTTGTATGGACTCGATTGGCTCGGAGCCGCATGAGACTATGATGAATCAGAACCGCATGGACTCATCTGATTCTGAACCGCATGAGGCTGTGACGACCCGAGCCGCATAGACTCAAATGATCTTTCCAATGCTTCTGTTTTTTTATTATCTTTTAACCTCGTTTCTCTCGTTTTGTTCTCCAGTAAATTTGCCTGTAAATCCTGTGGAGGAACTTCTGGTTGGCTCAAATCAATTCGCCTTGGGCGTGCGTCTTGACGACCTAATTAAGTATATGTTGAATCAATTTCCTGCTGATGAGCCTTCGGGGAGGTTAAACGCCATCGAGAATCAGACCCTCCATTACCTCCGTTCCATGATGAATACCGGGAAGCTGGATGGAACATACTTGAAGCCTTTATTCCTCTTTGGAGATGCTTTAATCATAAAGAATCCCCGAGTATTAGAGATTTCCGAGAACTGGGATTTTTCTTTGGACGGGGTGTCAATCCATATTCCTCTCATGGAACGCCATTATCCTCTGTCGTGGTTCAACATGGTGTTGTTGGACAGGAAGATGGTGTGTAATTTAACTCCTACTCAGTCAGGGATGTTGATGGGCAACATCCATTATAATCCGAACATGCGGTCGGCGTACGCAGGTAAGGATTTCGTCCTCCGGTACATGATGGGTCTGGCCCCGGGCTCTTTTATGAATGTATATGGTCCAAACTTCTCATTCGCTCAAGCTGATACCTTCTTGAATCGGCTTGTTCGTAAGAAATCCTATCCCGTTGGCAGGATAGCATTGCCGAATTGGATAAACCCTACTTCTATGTGGGTCCAGTTGACCACTTAGGTTCTGCAGACCTATAGAACATTCTTGCGGGAGGTGGGACTTTACCATGCCATTCGGGGCACTTATCACAGGCTTCCTATTAATAAACCACTGTTCGTGGCGCTCTTGGAGATGTATAGCCGGCGAACGGGGACGTTCTTTGCACCAGTAGGGGAGCTGGGGCTTGCTCTTCACGAGATGTATACTGTCTCTAAACTTCCGTGGAGGGATGAGCCTTTCGAGGTGTATACCCCGTCGAATGAGGAGTTTGAGGACTTGAACCGACGACTCCCAGGTTTCGTCGCGGTGTATCGGGAGTTGTTGTGCCACCATAGTACTTGTTACCAGATGGCTATAAAATGGTGGATAGCTCCGAAGGGACCGCTCCCCACACCACATCATGGATTAATTATCTTTTCAAAGTTGACCCTTCTGGCGAAGTTACTCCTCGAACCCCTAGAACGCACGAGGAGATAAAGGACTTGATGTCAGGCGTCAAGAAGTCGCGGTCCAAGAGCGACATATTCGGGAGTCAGACTGACTCTCTTAGCTATTTTTACTACGGGACCACACAGATGTCAGAGAAGGCGCTCCTGGCCGGCTTTTTAATGATATGGCTGCGGAACTGCATCGTCTCAGGAGGAGCAGGTTCTATTGAGAGAATCGGTCGCCACTTTATTCTTCCTGCCGTTAAACTGGTATTTGGAGTTAGACTGGCCCTTCTTCCAGCTATGGTGTACAGCATACACCATGGTCTTCGAACATTCTCGTCCAAAGTTGTCGCGCGTAAGAAGACATTGGATTTTGAGCGCATAGAACTGCCTTTCCACTATTTGATGGGGTGGTTAGCGATGCACTACAAGTCTTGCTGGGACCTGGGACAGCGGAAGATGCTACAGATGAAGATGCTTTTCTCTTAAAATGCCATCGCCGATCTTGGGAATACAACACTATGCCAGCTTGTCGGAGGGCGCTGGCGAGAGTGGATGGGTGTGACCTTTTTGTGTATGTTCCTCCTTTTTCTGATGAGGAAGTGAGGAAGGTACACCTTGATGGTACTGGACCTTCTCATTTTCTGTCTCCGAATATGCTCGCCTGGTTGTGAAACAATCGTCCCGCTCATTTGGTTTATCGCAATCGCGATAACGTGTACTTGGAGCCTTACCTACCTAGTAGGTTTTCCCGCCAATTCGGTTATAGCCAGTTATTCCTAGATCATCCCAACCCTTGTTTGGGCATCGAAGGTAGCGTTCTTGATGGCGTCAGGGTGTGGAATTATTATGATGCTTATCATACTCGAGCCAGCTTCTCAGTCCCCGATGCTAAGACACCAAGGAAGATTTTGTACGTGGCTGCTTTGTATCATGTTATGGTGAATAAGCCTCCTGTTAATTTTAATCCGAGTACCAGTTTCATCGTGGGTACTGGTTTAGAGGAGAAGCCCAAGGGGGCTAAGGCTAGAAAGCAACTAGCGCTCTAAACTCCTCTCCCTGAATCAGAACCTTCCGAGTCGGCTGAGGAGGAGGATGATAGTGATGACTCCCTTTCTGGTGGGGGTGAAGAAGTAGCGGATCAACCGCTTCCCACCCCCGATGAATCGGGGGAAGACCCGTTGCCTTCTACACAAGAGGAAGTAGTGAGGGAAGAACAGCCTCCAGCTGTGTCTGGTTCCTCACGTAAACGAGTCAGGCGCGAGTCTTCCGACAGCAGAGCGACCTTTTCTGTGAAGAGAGCTGCCGTTAAGTCTCGTGGATTACTTATTACCTAGAGGGGTGAAGGTACCGATGCTATTCCGGAGGTAAGACTAAGTCGGAGTTATCTCTTTGTTGTAGTTTTCTTTCCTCTCGGGGATATGACTTGATTACTTTTCTTTGTAGGCATTTGACGAACCAGGCTATCCTGAACCATCTACTGCCCCAGTAGTTGACCCGGCCCTTGCTGCTTTGATTAGCGACATATGTGCCGCGGTCCCCTCTGCGGGGGCCCTGTCAGCGGCGGCTGAGGACTCCCAAGCTGCAGAGGCCCCAGCCCGGGGTGACGAAAGTTTCCTTGGGCCCGTCTCCGAAATTGCTGAACTTCAGCAAGACGATGCCATTCTCGGTGCAGCCCCTCCCGAGGATGCAAGGGCGGATGAGTCTATTATTCTTGATTCGGAGGCTGTTGGTGAAGAGGTTGTGATGGCTGTAGGCGAACCCCAGCCTCCACACTCCTCTACTGGTAAGCTAAGCCATATATTGACTACCGAGGGGGCTTATTTGCTCTATCAACATATCCTTCGGGTCAAGTCGATTCATGGTTGCCTTAGCCCTGCAGGTCCTGACCCTTTACCTCCCTCCGCGGATGTTCTTGGGGAAGGATCGGTCTGCCGTGATCTGGGCGAAAGGAGTGTTTCTTCTCCCTCGCCGTCTCATGTTGAGGGGCCTCCTGCCGGCTCTTGGCAAAGGGGGATGGAGTTGGCAATGGTCTCCGCCTCGTCTTCTGCTGCTTATATGGCTCCGGAGATCGACTTCTCGACCCTGCCGAGCATCCAAATTCTGCGGGCTGCTGAAGTGGAGTTGGCCGATGTTCAAGCGTCCTTCCGTACGGAGTTGGTTACTCTTGTGGCAGGAGCGGCAGATTCTGTCGCGTCTTCTTCCGTGCTGCCAGCCACACTTCCGTTGACACCGGCCTCCTCGGAGGCTCTGAACAAGGTGACGCAGGATGTGGTCGACAGCTTCGATCGTTACTTAGGGAGGGGTGTAGACGCTGCCGTAGAACGGGAGATCCCTTTTTCTTTGTCTCTGCGGGGCGCTCGGGGTCAAATTGACACTCTGAAGGGTCTTCCTGGCGGGGTAGGGTTAGCTGTGCTCCTGGAGCCTAAGTTGACAGAGGCTGACCAGCTTGTGACCCAACTGCTGGCAATACGGTAGGCTGGCTTGCCTGCTACGATTGAACGGGAGTGGGGCTTCCTCTTTGCTGCTCGGGACAGGATCAAGCTTGCTCGGGATACTGCCGGGCCAGCTGTGCAGGAGGACCTTGACAAGTTATCTGCTTCGTATGCCAGGCTGGGTCGTCGCAGTCAGGCTTGTAGGGCCCGAGAAGAATCTGCTTCTCGTGGAATAGCTGACACGAAGGAGCAGATTCTCGCACTCCAGAAGGAGTTGGCCTTTCTAGAGTCGGAGCGGGAGGCTGCTCGTACAGAACAGGAGTCGATCGTTCGGGAGGCTGAGAAGGTTTCCCGATCTTCTGTCAACCTGGAGCGGTCTTTCAAGAAGTTTGAGGACAACTGGCAAGCCCATGCTCATCTGGAGGACGCGGCGGTGCTGAGCCAGGAGGCGGAGCGTCGAGCCAAACAGAGGCTTGAGCGGTCGGTTGCCTTGATAAAGGACCGTCTCATGGTGTTATGTGCCCCAGAGCAGTGATCCGCCCTCTGTCTTCTTTTTTTTTTTTGCTTCTCTTTTGATTTTTGTAAGGGGTGTGATCCCCGCTGATGTAGCCCTTTGATTTTTGAATAAATGAGCATGTTCCAACTCATATTCTCTTTCTTGTACTTGTGGTATTTGTGGAATTGGGCCTGCTGGGGGATTATTTGTGGACCTGTTACCCTGGGCGTACCTTAGTTTTAGGTACGAGTAACAAGTTTTGGAGAGGAATACCTAGAACAACTTCGCGATAAGACAACTATAGAAGTTTTTGGTATTCGAGAGAATGCCAGGGAGCAACTGGGCTCTTAGGCATAATAGGGAAGGGATGGACGTGTACTGGAGACCCAGTACAGCATCTGTGGTCGACTGAGGACATTTGTGGTCATCGAAAGACGTTTGTGGGCCTATTATCTTTGGGCATACTCAGATCGTGGGTACATATAATAAGTCGAGGGAGAACCATCATACTTACTCAGAGGTAGTGAGGACATGGCAAGTATGGATTCGCGGAGGATATTTGTGGTCAACAGAGGACATTTGTGGTCAACAGAGGACATTTGTGGTCAACAGAGGACATTTGTGGACCTATTATCCTTGTCGTACTCCGGTTGTGGGTACAGATAATAGGTTGAAAGAGGACCGGCATACTTGCTCAGAGGTGATGTGGACATGGCAAATATGACGATTTCTTCGACGGAGCCTTCCCACTCAGAGGTAATGAGGACATGGCAGGAGTGGGCTCAATGAAGAATGGGTACATAGAACGACTCAGAGGTAGGAGAACGTGGAAGCTCTATGCGAGGGGGCGGTTTGTTTTTGGTGGAAGTGAAAACGACTCAGAGGTAATGAGGACATGGTCGTTTCGGAAATTGGTGGATCGATTACCCTTTTTGTGCACTGGGAGTGCGGGTAGTGGATCATGAGGGAGGATCTCTTCCAGGAAGAAAGTTCAGAGGTATAATCATACGTGACTTACTATCTGAAAGAGTGACCGGAATGTAAGTTCAGAGGCACCAGCGGGTACATAACTTGGTAATTTAGAATATTGAGGGAGTGAGAGTTCAGCGGCACCAGCAGGTGCATGGCTCGATAATCTAGAATATTGTGGACGTGGGTTCAGTGGTACTAAAGGGTACATGACTCGATAATTTGAAATAGGGTGGATGTGAGTTCAGTGGTACTAAGAGGGTACATGACTCGATTGTTGGCCCAATGATTATATCGTATTTTTGAATATAGCTAATCAGTTAAGTTTAACAAAATGATGTCATTAATATTCATATACTCACTATCATCTTGCTACTTAAACTTAGCATTGTCCTAATTGTCCTATATTATATTGCTATGCTTGTATCGTACTGCAACATATTTTGCTTAGCATTGTCCTAATTGTCCTATATCATATTGTTATGCTTGTTTCATACTGCAACATATTTTGCTGGCCTAACATGTATTTGTAGACATGCAGTAAGCATTGTCCTATATCATATTGCTATACTTGTTTCATACTGCAACATATTTTGCTGGCCTAACATGTATTTGTAGACATACAGTAAGCATTGTCCTATATCATATTGCTATGCTTGTTTCATACTACAACATATTTTGCTGGCCTAACATGTATTTGTAGACATGCAGTAAGCATGATCTCACTTGATCAAACCAGGACATAGGCAATGAAGAATTAATGATGGACCAAAGACGGCGTCATACAAAAAGATTTCTCCGAACCGCCCAGCGACCTATCCGGGGCCTCGCATCGGGGGTTCCGCTGCCCGGTCAGCGGACAGGGGTCGAAGGGGCAGCGCCCCCCGTCGGGGGTTCGGGGGCGAAGCCCTCGAAAGGTATTCAGATTTTCAGATCTGTTTATCTTCGGACGACTGCTGTCAGAAAAAAAAGATGTCTTCAGGGCTGCTCAAATATCAGAAAAAAGGCATCATCAAAGGGCTCTTGGTTTTCCTACTTGTTCCAAGTCTGTAATCTTCTATTTATTGAGTCTAGGAGAATGTGTACGTTGAGTCGCACTGAGTCATCTCAACCCCTAGACATATCTCTCCAAGCTCTACCATACAAACAGACCAATTCCTGAACCAAGCCCAAGCTCCATAAAGCCCAAAAGCCCAATGGACCAATTCTGTCTTCTGGAGACAGAGTTCGGGCCGAACTCTGCCTCCACACAGAGTTCGGGCCGAACTCTGCCTCCACACAGAGTTCGGGCCGAACTCTGTCCCCTGATTTCCAGTACCCTGATTTTTAGGGCCTGCTTGCTACAAGCTGTCCAACGGCCAAAAATTTGAATTATTTATACCGAATTTTGGCCGAATTCTGCATGTCCCGAACCCTATAAATAGGCCTTGGTTTCTCTTATTTAAATCCATCCACTCTTCTCTTCTTCTTCTCTTACATAGCCTATATAGTCAAGAGCCTTACTCTTCCAATCTACTAGCCACAAAACTTCCTAAGCCCCAAGGTGCTCAAGTGCGATTCAGCTAGAAGTTTTTGTGCAAGAGTTGAAAAGAAGAAGTCGCTTGGAAAATTCCAAGCAATCGCCACTGCGATCCTCTGTAAGAAGTTGACGTGCTCTTCTGAAGAAAAGGCACGGGTTGTAAACTACTATTTCACAAATAGTGGATTTAATCCTGAGCTAGAGTTCTCAGGCCTGGACTAGTCCTCCACGAGGGAAACCAGGTTAAAACTGCTGTGTTTGCGTATGCTCTTCTTGATCTTTGTTTACTTCCGCATTTCTCTCTGATTTATTTACTATCTTGATATTTGTTTGTGGAGGTGAAATAGAGTTAAATTTTTATTTGGTGATTATCGACACAAACTCTATTCACCCCCTCTAGAGTTGCCTACACGTTATTTCATCGATAATCTAGAAAATGATGTTTAAACATAGTATTTCTTCAGGAACTTGTCGTTGACGGGCAACATGAGCAAGTCTCCGTTCTGCTTGGCAAGGCGGTAAGCATCGTTGGAGAACACGGCCTCGATGACAAATGGACCTTCCCATTTTGGCTGGAACTTGCCGGCGGTCTTGTGAGTCATGACCATTGGCCTCCGGACTGCCAGCACAAGATCGCCCACTTGGAATGTTCTGATTTTGACCTTCTTGTTGAAGGCTCCTGAGATGCGTGCTTGGTATAGCTCGATCCTTTGCTGAGCTAGGAGGCACTTTTCATCTAAGGCCTCCAACTCTTGTAGTCGACGTCGGTAGTTATCATCCGTTGTCAATTAATAAGTGAGGGCGACGCGGAGTGAGGGGATCTGAGTCTCCAATGGGAGGACTGCCTCACTCTCGTACACCAGGAAGAATGGTGTATTCCTGGTGGCTGTTCGAACCGTGGTGCGATAAGCCCATAAGCATTCGCCGAGCTTCTCGTTCCAGTCACATTTGTTGGAGGAGACAAACTTCTTAAGGAGTTTGATGATTGTTTTGTTAAATGCCTCTGCTAACCCGTTTGCTGCCGGGTTGTACGGTGTCGAAGCGACATTCTGAATACGGTGCTTATCGCAAAACCGATAGAATGCGTGGCTTGCGAACTGCGGACCATTGTCATAGATGATCCTTCGTGGCAGTCCAAAGCGGTAGATGACATGATACTTAAGGAAGCTGATCACGTTTGAAGTCTTAACTTCTGCGAGTGGTATGGCTTCCGTCCATTTGGAGAAGTAATCAGTAATCGCAAGTATGAAGCGATGTCCTCGGAAGGAAGGTGGGGTGATTGGACCAACGATATCCATTTCCCATGCTTTGAATGGCCAGGACGCCACCGTTGGATGTAGAAACTCGGATGGTTGGTGAATGAAGTCCACGTGGACTTGGCAGGCCTTGTATTTTCTAGCATAGTCTATCGTATCTGCCACCATCGTAGGCCAGTAGTAGTCCATTCGACGAAGGCGATCTTGTAGTTTTGGGCCGGGCTGATGGGCCCCGCAGACACCGTCATGAGCTTCTCGCACGGCTTCTTTGGCTTCTGCGTTCGATAGGCACCGGAGTAATAATCCGTCATAGGAGCGGCGATACAGCATCTTCGTCTTTGTGTCGTAGAAGAATCTGAGAGAACGCCGTCTGACAGAAGTGGCTTCCTTTGGGTTCTCTGGGAGGATGTCGTAGACGACGAAGTCGATGAATGGTTGTCTCCAGTCAGGTGCTTCGTTAACCGTCTGGGCGGAATAACTCGCCACGAATTGAACATTATTCTTGGGACAGACCAGTTCATGGCCTATCACGTCAACCGAATGATGAGCTTGGTTTGGCACTGCTAAAGAAGCGGCAAGGCCTGCTAGAGCATCAGCTTTGATATTTTGGAGTCTGGGGACGTGCTCGATGAAGAATCCCTCAAACGATGAGATAATGTTGATCGCAGTTTGATGGTAGGGGATCATGTCTTCATAGCGGACCTCGTATGAGCCCCGGATCTGATTGACGATTAGTTGGGAGTCGCTGTACGCTTCAAGGTATTCTACCCCCAGCTCTCTTGCCAGTTGGAGACCAATGACCAGAGCGTTATACTCGGCCACATTGTTAGAGCAGGATTCTGTGAGGGAGTAGGCACGATTGATCACCAGCCCAGTAGGCGAAATCAATACCACTCCAACCCCAACGATGATGTTTCCCTTGGGTCCGGTTCTTGAAGCGCCATCGAAGAGCATCCGCCATATGTTATCGTGGGTGGCTGTATTCGAATCGGCGACCTCATCTGGGATCTCTTCATATATTCTGGATGACTCCGATCCTGGGTGGGCTGCCAAGAAGTCTGCCAGGGCTTGACCCTTGACAGCCTTCTGCGGGACGAAGATCATATGATAGGAGGACAGCAATATTGCCCATGTAGCGAGGCGAGAGCTGAGTGCCCCTGGTTTAGTCATGAGGACTCTGAGAGGGTTGACTCGGGAGATCACATGTATGGTTTGCCCTGTGACGTAGTGCCACATCTTTTGAATGGCGAACACCAGGGCGAGGCATTCCTTCTCCACAGCGGTGTATCGGTGTTCTGGCCCAATCATCATTCGGCTGAGGTAATATATAGCTTGCTCATGGCCTGCATCGTTGTTTTGTGCCAACAAAGCACCAAGGGAGTGTTCCATTACCCGTACGTAGAGCAGGAATGGTTTTCTAGGAATCGGGGCTACCAAAACTGGAGGATTTGATAAGTATTCTTTGATGCTGTCGAAAGCACGCTGGCATTCCTCGTCCCATACGAATGAGACTCCTTTCTTCATGAGGTGTGTGAACGGTCGGCATCGCCCGGAGAGGTTAGAAATGAACCTCCTGATGTAAGCTAGCCTTTCTTGGAGGCCTCTAAGTTCGCGGAGATTTCTCGGGGGAGCCATCTCCATGATCGCCTTTGTTTTCTCGGGGTCTACATGGATACCCTGTGCAGTGATGATGAATCCCAAGAACTTCCTGCTGGATACGCCCAAGAACGATTTTGTAGGGTTCATCTTCAGATTGTGGGCTCGCATCAGGTCGAATACCGTCCTCAGGTCCTGAAGATGGTCTTCCTTACGGCGACTCTTGACGGCGATATCGTCGACATAGCATTCCACCGTCTTGCACAAATGTTCTCTGAAAATGATACTCATGGCTTGCTGATATGTAGCGCCAGCATTCTTTAGACCGAATGGCATGACTGTGTAGCAGTATGTGCCAATCGGTGTTCGGAATGATGTGTACTTTTCGTCATCGAAAGATATCTTGATTTGATTGTACCCCGAGAATCCATCCATGAATGACATACGTTCAAAGCCGCATGTGTTTTCGATCATGATGTCTGTGATGGGGAGGGGGAATTCATTTTTGGGGCACGTCTCGTTCGGGTTGCGGAAGTCGATGCAGATTCGAATCTTCCCATTCTTCTTGAGGACGGGTACTATGTTGGCGACCCAGTCTGGATGTTGCTCTTCACGAATGAAGTCGCTGGCTATCAGTTTGTTGACCTCGGCTTCGATCGCGTCCATGATGCCCGGGCGGAAGCGTCGCTGTTGCTGCTTGACTGCTTTGCATCCGGCCGTATGTTGAGTTTGTGGAGAGCGATGTCAGGATTCAACCCCGGCATGTCTTCATAGCTCCAGGCGAACACATCAATGTATTCTCTGACAAGTTCTAGCAGCGACTCCCGTTCTTCGTCAGTTAGGCTTTTACTGATGAAAACCGGTTTTGGAGAAGATTCGCTGCCGAGATCCACTTGTACGACCTCATCTTCAGTAGGAGGTTCTCTCAATTCGAACCGCTTTTCCCATTGTGCGTCCAATTGTTGGGCCCATGGCTCAAGCTCGAGGATTTCGGAGATGTCTTCGTCTTCCTCGTAAGCGTCGACGAATGCCATGTTGACTAACATGACTTGTCTGAATACATCTCCGATGCTGGTATCTGAGTCGGAAATTGGTGATCCGGTTGAATGTGACTGCCAGTCGCATTCTTCGTCTGAACTTTCAGGGGTCGTAGTAGGCGTTACATATCCTAACCCGCATCGAGTTTTGTTATAGTAGTTCCGTGGTTTGCCCGTCGGGGCTGGCGACTTCAAAGGTAATCGTCGCCCAGCGCCGTAGTTCAATCCTGGCGTCGTCTCTAGATCATACCCCTGTTTCTGCATGAGATATTTGGATTGAGGGCTATAGAGATACAGAGGCAGTTTCCCAGCATCTGACCCGAGGTCGACTTTTTCTATGGCGAGGGGATGCGGGTTGTTCGTCCGGCCGAAGATGATTGGATGGTCCCCTCCCTCGATTATTCGGTAAGCGTCTTCTACTGGAGTAAGCTGGATAGCGGTGTACACATTTATCACCTGTGTGTGTAGGTGAGTGCCTATACCGTGTTCCATAGCATACATTGTACATAGCTTATTGAGCTCGGTGTAGTTCAAAGATAACCCTTTATTGATGAAGTAAGGTATCTTTTCTAAAGGGATTACATCATCTGCGGAGGGAACATCAGTGTGGGCAGCCACATACTTGGCTAGCTCTGGTTCCTCTTCGGCTACCCCCTGTATGAATGAAGATTGAGAGGACGTTCTAGTCAGCTTGATCTTCAGAGGTTCAACTGACGGAGCAGAGCGTGGGGTTGTCGGTAGACTAGCAACCCCCAGTCTGGCACTCGATGTGGAGCGAGGGGTAGCTGGTTCGCTAGAAGTGTCAGACCTCGTATCGGGATGATGACTCTTCTTGGGAAGGCGTATTGTCAGTGGCCTATCGGAGGGATTGAGTTTCTCCGTTTGGGGTTGAATGACTCTCGGCAGTCTGATGGTAAGTGGCCCTATTGTGGGTCTCGACACTTGGCCGGACCTTGGCAGCCGGATTCTCAACTGCTATTCCTGTGCCGAGAGACTGATTGCGTCCTTACGCAGCGTGGCCATAAGGGGTGCAGATTTGCCCGGTTTGCGAGCTTGGATGTGGATCGTCAGAGGTTCTTCTGATCCTGTGGCCGCTTCGGCACCAGCTTGCTCATTTCCTCCATCAAGGTGCCTTTTTGACTTTTCGTATAGACAGGAGTCCGAGTAGTAAGATTCGACCCCTTTGAAGGGATCGATGTCAGCAAATTCTGTCCTCACGAAGCTATTCTTGTCGACATACTTGAAGCATTAGTGCAGTGTGGAAGGCACGATCATATAATCATGTATCCAAGGGCGCCCCAAAAGGATGTTGTAAGAAGTGTCGGCATCTATGAAGTAGCAGGTGACTTCTGATTAGAGATCGCCAATCTGGCATTTCAGGCGGATCTTTCCGATTGGGTAGCTCCTGCCCGAATTGAAACCGCTGATGGCGGTGTTTGTAGGCGTCAAGCGATGCATTGGAATGCGAAGATGATGTAGCAGACCCTTCGGGATGATGCTTATAGAGGACCCAGGATCAATGTGCATCCGGTCCACCTTTACGTCGCCGATGTATCAAGTATAGTATAACGGGCGATCGTGCAGGTTGGTTTTGATGAGCATATCCTACGGGGTGAAGACGATATTGGGCATCGCTTCCGTACACGCGCTGTCTTGGAGATCTGCGGGCTGATTGTCTCCCGTGAGGTTGGCCTGAGCCAAGTATGCGTCAGCATTTTGGAGTGCATCGCTCAAGGCCGCGCGGACATCCTTCGAGAGCCTTAGGAGTTCATATAAGGACAATTTGGCCGGTGTATTGGCCAATTGTGCCAAGATGTCGAAGTTGTAGGGCCTCTCCAGCCCCTGAGGTGTCTCCTTTCGAAGGGATTTGTCGAAGCGAGTCTCTTTCGGCCTAGGCTTGTCGGTCGTCGAAGGCTGAGCCGGCCCCGGAGCATCAGTGGTAGTGGGCGGATGATCATCAGTCGAGTTTTCAGCCACGGGCTGAGATTGTGCTCCAGATCGAGTAACAACGGCCATGACTTCTTCCTCATCTGCCGAGACGGTGCGGCATGATCTGACTTTTCTACTTCTCTTCTTGTGTATGGGAGGCGTTGTGGGCTGAGTCACCTCATGGACCAGGTCCGGATGGACCCACATAATTTTTCCTCGCGATGTAGTGAGAGGTACTAGACCGGCAGCTTGATCTCGAATGGGCGGAAGATTAGCAATTTCCATCGTTGCCAGAGGGATGGGTATAACACCGTCTTGAGTCTCTGTCGGAGGAAAACTGCCGAATTGTACGGACACCATGTTGGCTGCTACGGTTACCTCCTCGAAATCGATGGCTAGAGCGTTCGAATCGATGAGGTTTTGGATCTACCATTTCAGTTGGTAGCAGTCGTGTGTAGCATGGTGGACGTAGCGGTGGTAATGGCAGAACTTTGGGTTCTCCAGATCAGCCGGCCGAGGCACCCGTCTTGGTGGAGGGAGCTGAATTCTATCTCCTTGTATGAGCATGTCCAAGATAGGCTTGACGTGGCCGTCTTCAAAAGAGTAAGTGATTTGAGGCCATTGTTTGTCTGCTGGTTGTGACTCGGGCTTCTGGGCCGCGTCGGCCACCATAGCCTGCTTGCCTCTGTTGTCCCGATTGTTGGAGGGGCTACCCCCATTGTCGGTGTTGGTGCTGGGACGCTTGCCCTTGTTCTCTCCATCCGAGATATGCAACCCCAGTTGGCGAGCCTTCCTTAATCGTTCCTCGGCACTTGTGGCACTGATGATAAAAGCCTTCCAGTCCTTGAATTGACTTTTGCCCATCCAGAGACTAATTGTTGGGAGCAGTCTCTTTTGGCAAATTTTAATCAAGGAAGAATCTGGATTGCTGGATGGTAACTTCATTGCAGTTTGACGAAATCGTTCAATGTAATTCCTCGTCAGCTCTTTCTCTCCTTGGACGACGTCCATGAGGGTAGACATTGTGACGTCCTGGCCTACCTCATAGAACCTTTTTAAGAACAAGCGTTTGAAGCCAGCGAAGGAGTGGATGCAATTGTTCGGCAGGTTGCGGTACCAGTCGAAGGCGACTCCTTCCAATGCCCCGATGAATAACCGCGTGAGGATAGAGTCATCATGAGGCAGATGGTCGGTGGTGACCTCGAAGTAAGTGATGTACCGACTTGCTGAGGTCTTTCCATCATAGGGGTTGATATTGAACGGCTTATATCTTGGTGGGAATGGAACATCCCTCCATTCAGCAGGATATGGTTGCCGTATTCTGAAGTCTTGAGAGTTTTCTCGGGTATGGAACATGGCTCGGAGCTCTTGAACTTCTCTCCTTACTTCTCGGGTCTCATCTGTCGCAGTAGGAGCCGTTACTTCGGGAGGATTATTGCCCGGGTTCGGTGCCGCTGAATTTGAATCTATATTGTTTGCGGGACCCGTTCTTGTTTGGCCAGGTGTCACCCCTTGCAGAGTAGGAAGAGCCGCTTTGATCTCGTCTACAGACTTGACCAAGGCATGCAGTATGGCCTCCAAAGTGTCGATGCGTTGGCGATCACTGGAACCACCTTGATTGTTGTCCGTCATGAATACCGTCCTTACGTGAGGAGTGACGGAAGGGACGGTGGAGGGTGTGCCCTCTGAGTCATACCCGTGCATCGAGAAATCATCGAGGTAGATGGGAATATTCTCTTCGGGTTCGGACTCGGAAGGAACATTACCTCCAGCTTCGGAGCTTGCTTCATCTTGAGAGTCATGGCTGTCATCGGGGACGTCGGCATTTGTTGTACCTGACGGAAGGATTGTTTCCCCGGGCTCATCTCCCTGAAACATCGGATTGTCGTGGATGTTCGGAGGAGTGCTACCCCCAGCTCCCTCGACCCTCAGCGGTGCGGACGACGAATCTCCCATTGCAGTAGATTTTGTCTTCGAACGGGTGTGTTGGTATACTCCGGTAGAGGGCAACCGTTTAGCCGACAATTTCTTAGCTGTAGTGGTTGATATTTTCGGACTGGAGATGCTTGTCTTCTTCCCTCTCCCCTCGGCGGAGGCTTTCTGCGCGGAATTGCAGGAGACAACAGGAGGTGCCTCGTCCTCCGAGTTCGGATGCTGTAATCTTTGGAAGACGGACGGCCGGTCTTCCGTCACTGCCGTGTTGTTGCAGCAGCAGTTGACGATGATCTGGGTACAGTGATGTCCATGTGAGGACTCTTTGCACGCCGAGGCCCCTTCTCTTTCCTTGCGTTTGTGGAGGATAGCCTCACGCAGGTCAGAGGAACCACTTTGTCCATTTGCCGCTGGGGACTGGACTCGAGCGGTCCTATACAACTTCCCATCAGAGGCCCACGTGATAATCAGCAGGACGCCCCGATAGTCGGAGGTTGGGGCAGCTGTCTGGGCTTGATGAGCCCGCGCTGCCCTAGACTTCTTCTTCTTAGCACTTGTGGGTGCATAATAAGAAGAGTCCAAGTTGAATACCACAGAGTCTGGCTTATCATCCAGAGAATCATCAGGGTTCGGACCGTACGAGAGACGGTCGAAAACTGATCGAGAGAAGCATGGAGCGGATGCTATGCGGCTGGGATTGGAAACCGTACAGGCTGTCCGCATACGGTTGTCTTCTGCCGTCGGATGAGTTCTTATGCGGCTAGGAGTCACGACCGTGCAGGCTGGCCGTATGCGGTTGGCATTTGTGGCCACATGGGTTTTCTGCAAACGATTGACTTTGATAGCCGCATGAGTCTTATCCATGCGGTTGGCAACTGTAGCCGCATAAGTTATACGGCTGACAGATGTGGCCGCATGAATTTTCTTCATACGGTTGGCGGATGTAGCCGCATGGGCTTTCTCTCTGCGGCTAATACCCTTCTGCGGCTCGGATCGTGCAGAGTTCCTCTTTTCCCCTGCAAGTCCAGCATCATAGTATTTTCTTCTGCCGGACTTGGGGACAGCAGAGTTGTCTATGGTCTGAAGTGGGGCCGCATGAGAGTCTTTCTCGCCGTCTTGAGCAACAGAGGGTATCCCATCGAGGGCTTGAGGAGGAGCAAATGATTTTGGCCTCCACTCTTTGCGAGCCTTCGCGGTGCGGGTGCGCTTCTGGACCGGGCCAGCGCTGCCTTCAGAGAGCATCCCTTCGAACGCCTGTTGGTCGAAGCGGACGACCATCTTCTGTTGTGTAGAGCCAAGTTTGGCTGTATCCGATTGCGTCACCAACTCCTCAGCCGTGGAGAAGTTTGTCCCCAGCAGAGTCGCCATCGTGTCTGCCATAAAATATAAAAGAACAGAACAATTGTCGGAGGACCGGACTTTTACTTCACGTTACAGACTCGCTTGCACAAAGAAAGCCTAGGGACGAAAACCTAGGTACAGCAGTCTAAGTAAAATTGTTTATTTTTGATTCTGGGGGGTGACGATAGAGGCTCGAAAAAGCGACGGCCGCTCTGCCTTACTCCTTGGACGATCGGTATGCAGCCTTGGCTCGTGGAAGATCTGCTTGGCGTGGACGAAGAAATGCTCTTCTTGCTCTCCTCGTGTTGCTCTCCTGGCTTCTCTCTCTGTGATTATCGAAAAGGGGGGAGCTCTCTCTGTATATCTGTCTCTCTCCTTTTTTTATTCTTTTTTGCCGGGGGGTTTTGCAAAGAAATGATGCTGGCTATTTATAAGAGCGGGATGTGATCATTAGGGTTTGCTAATGATCATTTGTTTGGAATATCGGCGCTCCTTCAATCTATCTGAACCCTTGATCCTGATTACAATGAATCTAGGCCATTAATGCGGATAGCACCGAATCTTATGAGCAGTTAATGTTAACTGCTTTAAATCTTCGTGATTGATTATACCAATGTCCGATTGCTCGCCACGTGTCCCATTAGCTTGATGATAAATGATATGCCCTGATCTCAGTAATTATGATGATGATGTCAAATATACTTGTTGGGATTCGGTTAAATCCTTGATTGATCCGATGCCACGTATTTTAATTGTGGGTCCTGCCAGAGCCGCATGGGATAGACAAGACTTGAACCGCAGGGAGATAATCTTCATGAGCTGCATAGGACAATGCTTCATCGAGCCGCAGGGGACGAACTCTCAATGAGCTGTATATGCATAGTCTCTGCGAGCCGCATGAGCTAGCGTTGTATTGAGCCGCAGGGACTGGGCTCTCGGTGGGCCGCATATGGCTGATTTCTGCTAGTCATATAGGGTGGCTTCTTAGTGAGCCACATGAAGCTGTTCTCTATTTAAGCCGCATGAGACTTGCCACGTGGCAATCTAAGACTTCTGACAGATCGGGTCAGAGATTTTCTTCTTTTCCCGAAGAGTCTGTCATTATGGCAGAACCATAATGACACTTTATGTCAGAGCCGTCACAGTCATCGAGTCGTGTCAGAGCATTAAATGAGACCACTACTCAAATGGCCAGCTGTAGGGAAGGATCACAAGGGGACACGTGGCGTCGATCGAGCCGCATATTCCTGCTGAACCGCATACACTCCCGAGCCGCATGAGACTGAGAGTCTTCTTTGAACCGCATAAGGCAGCTCCTGTGTGAGCCGCATGGGCTTCCTACCCAGAGCCGCATGGACCATTATTCTGATATTTTCCATGCTTCTACAAGTATCTATTAAACTCTTATATTCTAACAGACAGATAACCTCACCATTTTTGTGACTCGGACTGTTAAAACCCATTTTGGATTCCTTGGAAATTTTTTAAAAAAAATCCCTATGGATAAGGTTGAGAGACTATTCGATGATCTACTGGGGCGTAGCAGTTGCGTGCTGTAGTCAGTATCTGGACTACGGATACTGAGGGTTCACTGCAGCCAGCTGCGTACTGGTGAGGCAGGAACTCTAAGTTGAAGTGATTTCAGACATTCATAGGTTTTCGAATATTTTCGAGACTTTGTCATAGTCTTCATATCTTGATCTTTTGGGTTGTTCGTCAATGATTGTTGAAAAATGGATAAGGTTGACAGAATATTCGGTGATATATTGTTATTTGGGTCACGGAGCCGAAAGTCCACTGCAGTCAAATATATACTGGCGGGATAGGGATTCTAAGTAAAGTGACTTCAAATGGCCATATGTTCTTAAGTACCATAGCGACTATACTCCATTATTGACTCTTCATGAATCATAAATATTTGTACCTTCATCTTGATTTGACACTAGCATCTTCCTAGTGGACTCTATGCACTCTCTCGATCAATCTTGGCAAATTCTTCTTGCATTTTTAGGGATGAATCATTTGATTTTCTCAATAAATCGTATTTATATCTTGATCGTGCCTCGTATAAACTATGATCCTAATCATACCTAACTAACCATGATTTTCCTAAATTATTCTGGTTTAATTGTACTAAACTTTCAAATGTGCTTGTGCCTTCATGTCACGACCCGCACCCGCTGTAAGGGCACGTGTGCGTAACAACGCCCAGCCCACACCGTAAAAACGGCGTGGAACGCTGTTGGTTTACTACTCTAACCACAGTTTATATAATATCAAAAACCTGTCGAGAATATGGTCAACTCCGAACGGAGGACAAGAAATGATAATATATAAGTGCTCAATCACAACTCTAAGATGATAAAGTAAATACTGAAAGATAAAGACAACATGACAATAAAATATAACCTGTCAAGTCTAAACACAAAGAATATACAAGTCTAAGTCCAAAGTCTCTAATACTAAACAAAACAATAACAATCCTAAGAGTAACTGGAGACAAGGTCCGGTACAAAAACCTACTCTATCTACATGATAGGCGGTATCTCGCCCTGCGGTACTGCACCCTGCGGATCTAGGGTATCTGTCTCTAAACCCACTACGTCCGGTGGGCCGTAGTAAGTGCAATAATAGTCCTCCTCTGCATCTCTAATATTTTCAACATATCCGGTCATGATGGAATGAGTACATATATCTCATAACAGATCTCAAGATAGAATAAAAGCCATAAGACTGTAAATAGAGCATATACAATGAAATCATGGAGTGTACATATATGTATCATGGCATGGAAAACTGTAGAGCTAGAGCTAGAACAGGAAAGTAGAACAGAATCATGGTATGTACACAAATTAGGGTAAGCCATCTATCCAATGTGTGTGAGTAGTAGTTTCAGCTTGTGACCGACTTGGGCACCTGTAAGAACTGGCCTGGCTAGTCATAAGTGCGGTATATGACTAACACTGTTCGGGAATGCGAGATGGATTTGATCACAGGCATACGCTACTACTCCCCCACCCCAAACTGGTAGAATGGATCCAAATAGGACACGTCACTGCACGGGATTCTAATGAGAAGGGAGCAAGTCTTCTCTAGAATCGGTGACCATATATTGCGTAAGAGCTACAAAGGAGCTTGCATAATACATCCCAAGCTAACAAGGAGCAACATCTCTCGTCGAGATCAAGGAATAGCAATCCGTGAGAACCACGTGTCAGGAATAAGCATATCTACACTAAGTACATGAATTATAACAGTTATCATAAATTGGGAAACAGTTATCAGAGAATGTACTCGCCTGTGATATGATATAATATGTCAACTGGATCCAATGCAGCGCCTCGAGGACATATAGATAACAAGACGTATCGATACTATGTTTAGGAAGTAAAGTCAAGTCAATTTAAATCCTATTAAGTCATTCTAGGTCAAGACAAGTCTAGTTAGGTCAACCTTGGTCATAGGAGAACATTGGAAGTCAACTCATATCCGAGTCCATCTTGAACTCCGAAACCCATAGCTTGGTCGTAGGCCAATATCTTAATTTACCCTTTCACTAAATTTGACTCACTCACAAACCCTCTCTAATTTGATTTCCTACATTCCCTTCTCCTTATTCTTATTCTCCGTCTCCTTCTCCTTATTCTCCGTCTTATTCTCCGTCTCCTTATTCTCCGTCTTATTCTCCGTCTCCTTCTCCTTATTCTCCGTCTCCTTCTCCTTATTCTCCGTCTTATTCTTCTTCTCCTTATTCTCCTTCTCCTTATCCTTATTCTCCGTCTCCTTCTCCTTATTCTCCGTCTTATTCTCCGTCTCCTTCTCCTTATTTTCCGTCTTATTCTCCGTCTCCTTCTCCTTATTCTCCGTCTTATTCTCCGTCTCCTTCTCCTTATTCTCCGTCTTATTCTCCTTATTCTCCGTATACTGTTGCTCCTACTGCTATTCCTGCTAACTGCTGCTGCTGCTAGTGCTATGGCTAATGCTGCTGCTGCTGCTACTGCAGTAGCTGCTGCTGCTCCTGCTTCCTACTGCTGCTGCTATTTCTTATTCCTTCTTCTTCTACTTCTATTCTTCTTTCCCAAACTCTCATTCTCTTCCTCTAAAATCACACACACACATCCATATCTCTATATATATAAACTCACAAACACACTCCTACCTATATATATATACATACATACACATGTAATTATATATAGACACACACACTCAAACACACTCACACACACATGCATATATAGAAATATATGTATATACATATATATATATTTCTCTCTAAAAAGGAAAACCCCTAATAAATCCTTAAACTAGGTTTTAGGAAAACCTATAAAAGCTATGGTCATTAAGTAGAGAATGGTCTCCTCCACCTTTATTGTGAAGGAATAAATGCAAGAGAGGAAATTAATGGGGGTTAATGAGCATACCTAGAATTGGTTCCTTGAGAGAGAAGAAGCTTCAAAAGAAAAGAATGAAAAGAAGAGAGAGAGATTACTTTGTGGTGAAGGAAAGAGAGGGGGTGTTGCCTATACATGGCCGGCCATGGGGGGGTCTTAATGGGCTTGGGTGGAGACCCATTAGGCCTCCAAACCCATTAGACTCGGTTTGCTTTGGTTTGGGTTTGGTTTAACTCTAATTGATTAATTAAGCCTCTAAATGACTAGTTAAGCCATGGGGGTATGGTTTATAGTTTCTAGCCTAGTTAGGATGGCATGTGGGCCAGCCCAGCTAGTATGTGGGTCCCACTAGTGTCCAGACTACCCGGGTCTCCAACTTAAGTCCAAATTGGATAAAATTCTAACTAAATCAACCAAATCCCTAAAAATCCTATAAAATCAAATAAAATTCCAAAAATTAAAAAATTTGGAAAATGATGAAAATACCTCTAATTCGAAACTGGGGGTGACAAATCTACCCTCCTTAAAAAAATTTGTCCTCGAAATTGAATGAGAACTAACACAGCAATCATGAATTGAACAAGGAAGAAAAAAAAAGAATTTTACCTCACGGCTCGAAGAGATATGGGAATCGCTCCCGCATGTCGTCCTCTCTCTCCCAGGTAGACTCACCTGGAGAGTGGTGTCTCCATGCAACGCGAACCAAAGGAATGACCTGGTTCCGGAGCACCTTCTCTCTTCGGTCCAAGATCTCAAACGGCTTCTCTGGATAGCTGAGTGTCGGTCCCACTTCGATCTCGGAGTATTCCAAGACGTGACTGGGATCTGCCAAGTACCGTCTCAGCTGTGACACGTGGAACACGTTGTGCACTCCCTCTAGCGCGGGCGGTAACTCCAATCGGTAAGCCACTGCACCGATCCTGCCCAAGATACGGAAAGGTCCGATGTATCGTGGACTAAGCTTTCCGCCGCCACCAAAACGAATCGTGCCACGCGTCGAAGAAATCCGCAGGAACACAAGATCATCAAACTAGAGCAAAACACAAGGCTTAGAGCTTGATCTAAAACAATCACAATCAGACTCAAATACTAGAAAAATCTAAACTATACCTCAAACTCCAACGGCCTCCGGTGGCTATCGGCCCAATGCCGCTGCCTATCCTGCGCCATCCGAAGTCTATCTCTGATAACCCTGACCTTCTCTGCAGCATCCACTACCATCTCAGGGCTAAGCAAAACCCTCTCGCCGATATCATCCCAAGACAAGGGAGTACGGCACCTCCGTCCGTATAGAGCCTCGAAAGGTGACATCTCTATACTGGCTTGGTAGCTGTTGTTGTAAGCAAACTCTACCAAGTGAAGGTGGTCCTCCTAAGATCCTCCAAAGTCCAAGACACAGGTACGAAGCGATGTGCCCAAGCTAAGCTGCAAACTCCTCCAGAAGTGGGAAGTGAATCGGCTGTTATTTTCCATAAAGAAATTCTCTTTATTTATTGTGTTTCTGGGAAAATTACAACTGTAGGAGTCCGATCTAGAAGACGATCGCTTTATCCCTTGGACTATGCGAAGAAGAAAAGCTCTCAAAATTTTGACAGTAGATATCAATGTATCTGTACAATGAATGAAAAAAGAACTCTATTTATAGAGTCAAAAATAATAACCGAAAAGATAACTGTCTTCACAGCCTGTGCTTAGTTGAAAATCATGCAGGATTTAACATACGTAAGGCTGTGAGCAGTTACTGGACGTGACCTGTAACTGTTGGACACATGGCAATCATGCATGAGTCGTATGCAAGTTACAGGACACACAGGCGAGAGATCAGTGGCATGGCTGCCACATACTCTAATTTGATAAAATCCACGCAGACTTGTTGAAGACGAAATCCACGCGAACTCGGTGTAGAAAGCTTCAAAATCCACGCAAACTTGGGACAGGAAGCTTCAGGATCCACGCAGACTTCGAGGCAAAGAACTCAAAAATCCACGCAAACTTGAGGAAGAAAACTTCAGAATCCACGCAAACTTGAGATGAAGATCACAAATACACGCAGACTTGAGATAGAACTGCCAGCTGTCTTGATTCGGCGTGTCTCGACTGACACAAAATCTCTGACAGTGATTGCTTTATCAGTCGCATTAAATGACAAGAAACCCTTTTGGTACGCCAACTTGACGAAGGCTGAGTCTTGCTGAAGAAGATTTCGAAAATCACGCAATAGACAGCGATGATCTCTCGAAGTCTGTGCATACGTGGCATACGAAGAGACATTCTTCGACTGTTGTGTTGTCAGTCATTATGATTCTGACGTATGGCTGAGCTGTCTCTGCGTAACTTCTAAAGGAGATGGCCAGGCAGAACTTAGCGTATCTTTTGTGCTGCTTCTTGGATCACTCTGCGTGACTTGTTCTGATCAACTCAGCGTGACTTCATTTTTGAGGCCTACAAAACCCCCTTCAAAGTTTTCAAAAAATGATAAAATATTTTTGAAATACTTTGAAATAGAGATGATGAAATGAGTTAAAGTCACGCTGAGATGACTTAAATGATTTTTCGAAAGTCGAAAAGACTTTGAAGTTCTTCGAAAACACCCGAATGAACCTATTAAATATCATAATGACTCTTCGTTCTCCGAGACTGATTGCGTCCAATTTATGATGGAATATGAACTGTCGACGAGATCTGTTATATAAACAGGAAGAGATTCTCAGTTTTGATATTCATCTCTCGAAAATATGACCCCAAAGGAAGCAGCCGAAGAGGAAGCACGCAAGTTGGGCTTTTGTTCCCATGGTGACCCCACTTTTGGGGGTAAAGAACCCGAACCTGTCGTCATCGAGCTCAAGGACGACTCCACGCAGTTAGCCAAGAATCTCTTGAGCTACTTTGGATTGGATGGCTCGTCTTTTTCTGATGGGCGGAGCCTTATGGAGAAGCGTGAAATGCTCGAGACTCTGTTGTATCGCCTGGGAGTTAAGAGCGTAGAGGAGTTAGGCATCAAACTTAGCCGCTCTGGAAAATAGAGCGTAACTTTCTACGCTTTTGTTGCACTTTTCTGTTTTGTCTTTTTGTAAGGCCATCAGTGCCTGTTTAAAGAATGAAGTACAACTTTTGTGTTTGATCTGCGTGCCTTTTAATGAAGAATATTAATTAGCACACTTTGACTGTTTCCAATGTTGCACTGTCTTCCGAAGTACACGTGACACTCATTCTACGTTTTACGAGCGCTACTCACGCGGATCTTTTCCAAGAATAGACCTGCACTTGACCCTTTAAATAGATGGATGAACTCCACACAAACTCATCTTCCCATTCTTCTTCCTCTCTTCTGAGAATGAATTTTCTGTGAGAAGAAAATAGGAAAGCCATATTGTCTGATGTCAGATCTCTGTACATGCTACCAGACATGGGTCTGTCAATCCTTAGCAGCAAACTCAGCGGTAAGTTCAATATACACGCATCGAATTTTTTTTGTTTACTAAAAACAAATTTATCTTCCTGAAATGAACAGAATGCATCTGTCTTTGCTTGGCCAATTTCTGTTGGCTGATTTTTCCTTACTGTTTCTTGCAGAATTTTGGCTGAAAACCTTCTTCAGAACTGGCATTGGTGATGTGGATGCTGTGGAGAATATCCTGCTGACACCAACATCAGGGAGCTCATACGCTTTTGACGCGTACATCAGACAACTCAGAACTCTTCGTGGGATAGAAGGGTCTTCCTTAGATGGAAGGAAGAGCCTTTATACACGAGAGTTTGATGGTGGAGTCAACTCTACTACCGAGAAATCAGGTAGTAGAGTTCCTTTCAAGGGAGAACTAGGAATTGTATCCCAAGGTTGGATACATTCCTGTCTTCCTTGAGAGGTTACCCCCATCCACCAATTGTATTGGCAGCACCACGACTTCGGGCTGCCATACTCTGTGGTTCTCCTCTCGTCTGAGAGAGAAGACCAGAGTTTGATTCCTGCTGATCTGGTCGTGACTGAGACCCAGACAGTCAGGAATTGCCACCAACAACGAACCTGGCGGAGAAGGTCCGACGGAGAAGATCCAAAGAAGAAGATAGATCTCTGTTAGGTTATCGTTGTGGTGTAGAATAAAAATCCAAGATTTGTAATAGATTTCTATTATGATTTGTAAGAAAGTCTAAGAAAATGTAATAGACTTTTTATGGTGAAATGGGAATGGAAATGACAATTCTTCTATGCTCAATGATTTGTATTTGTGGATGAATTATGGACATGATAGATAATGAAATCTTCTTTTCTGTTTTTAGAGTATATGATATTATCAGAGGTATTATGGACGTGATAATATGTAGGAACTCAAAAGAAAAATAGATTGATTTCTATACAGAGGTCAAAAATGACGAATAAATAAGTAGATTCGGAATTGATTTAGAGGTTATGAAAACGTGATCAATAACGAATCCCCACTTAATGAATTGATAGAAGATTATGAACGGACGAACCGTTAGATGAAATAAATGGATGAACCATCGGATGAACGTAATAGATGAACGGATGAAATGAATATCGGGAAAGAATACGTCCCTTCGATCCTTGTAACCATATGCCTATAAATAGAGCATATATTTGAGTAGAAGGATCGCATTTTATCCACAATGTCTTCTGAAGAGAATACAAAGAAGGCTGAAGTCGCCCCCGAAGCTACTGAAGGTTTAAAGAACATCCACCTCCGCAGAAGAAGGAAATGGGCGAAAGCTCGTCTACTCCCAAGCCGCCGAAAGATATCCTGGACTTCCTGGTCGAACCAGGAGAAACCGAAGAAGAAGAAGCAATGAGGCTGGCTGCCTGTCAATTCTTGGTGCGGTCAGGAAAAGATGTACTCAATTCTTTTGCTGATTATGTATGTGGTCCTCGTCCCAAATATGAAAGGGATTACAGTGATCTTCCATGATGATATACTCTTTTTCTTGAAGAATTTGTCTCAAATAAACTCTGTTTAAGGAAACTTTGTTTACGATATATCCTTTCCACTTTATAATTTTGCCTTTATTCATTGATCTTTTGACT
Organism: Iris pallida; assembly: GCA_029216955.1. NCBI lineage: Eukaryota > Viridiplantae > Streptophyta > Magnoliopsida > Asparagales > Iridaceae > Iris > Iris pallida. The sequence goes on along the minus strand of JANAVB010000198.1, from coordinate 5,360,085 downwards.
CAGAAATCAGAAAGACTAAATATCATTTTCATAAATATGATATTGAGATAGAAAATTCAGAGGTAATATGGACATAATTTTCTGGATATCAAATTTGTTGAGAAAACGATACAAAGTAGAATACCTATCTCCACTGGGGATAATAGATATCAGAATGATTCTTCGGAAAGAACAATAAAACAGCTGGAGAATGATGGGAGGACAATCTTGATAGAAATATTAGACGTAGTACTTCTTCAAGAATTTGTCGTTGATGGGCATCATAGTGGCTTTACCATCTAGAGTAGTGAGTTGATAAGCCCCATTAGAAAAGATCTTATTGACAATGAATGGACCTTCCCATTTTGCATCAAACTTGCCCTTACTCATGTGTGTCATAGTCATCGGGCGTCTGACAGTAAGCACAAGTTCTCCTTTCTGAAATGTTCGAATTCTGACTTTCTTGTTAAAAGCCCTTGAAATTCTAGCTTGATAGAATTCAATATTCTGTTGAGCAGATAACCGCTTTTCATCCAGAGCCTCCAATTCTTGAAGTCTAAGACGATCATTATTTTCTGAGGTAAGTTCATTAGCGATTGCTATCCTTAAAGAAGGAATTTGAATCTCTAATGGAAGAACAGCTTTGCAACCATACACCAGAGAGAAAGGTGTACATTTGGTAGCATTACGAACTGTAGTGCGATAAGCCCACAAACATTCTCCGAGCTTGTCACTCCAATTACGTTTGTTAGTGGAGACAAACTTCTTTAGGAGTTTGATGATAGTCTTGTTGAAAGCTTCTGCCAATCCGTTAGCTGCTGGATTATATGTGGTAGAAGCTACATTATTGATCCGATGATCGTCACAGAATCGAGTAAATTTCTGGCTGACGAACTATGGTCCGTTATCATGAACAATGCGTCGAGGAACACCAAATCTGTAGATGACGTGGTGCTTAATAAAGCTGATGACATTAGACGTCTTAACTTCAGATAAAAGAATGGCTTCGGCCCATTTGGAGAAGTAATCGGTTATTGCGAGAATGAACCGATGACCTTTAGATGACGGTGGATTGATCGGGCCGACAATGTCCATGCCCCAAGCTTCGAAGGGCCATGATGCTGCCGTCGGATGTAGAAATTCCGAAGGTTGATAAAATCCGCATGAATTTGACAAGCTTTACACTTCTTTGCGTATTCGATAGCATCAGATACCATGGTGGGCCAATAATAACCCATACATCGAATACGGTCTTGAAGTTTTGGTCCTGGCTGATGTGCTCCACAAATTCCATCATGTGCTTCACGAATGATTTGTTGAGCCTCGTCACCGGCAACACATCGAAGGAGTGAACCATCATAAGCTCGACGATATAAGATCTTTGTTGTATGATTGTAATAGAATCTGAGTGATCGTCGTCTCATAGATGCTGCCTCACTCGGATCATCCGGAAGAATATCATATAATACGAGATCTAAGAAAGGAAGTCTCCAATCTTTATCCGTATTCTGATTCTCAGTCGAGTTACTGAAGATGAATTCCATGCTGGAATCGGATGAAGATGATATCGATTTACGACTGAATCCAAATCCTCTTGTTGTGTTGACGTCATGAGATGTTGATTCTTCAATGTCAACTGGAAGTCCTAGAGTCAGGTTATTTTCAAGATGAAATAATTCTCGATTATGAACAACAATCATTTGTTGCCGTCTGATTGGGATAGCCAGTACCGCTGCAAGATTAGCAAGGGCATCGGCTTCTGTGTTACATGCTCGCCTAACATGTTCAATGAAGAATTCTTCAAACGAAGAAGCCATAGATATAGCTGTTTTATGATAAGGAACCAGATCTTGATGGCGAACTTCATAAGTACCCCTGATCTGATTGACAATGAGTTTAGAGTCTCCATACGCCTCCAAATATTGAATATTCAGATGTTTAGCGAGTTGAAGACCAATAAGTAATGCGTTGTACTCAGCTATATTGTTTGAACACGGCTGATCGAGAGAATAAGCTCTTTGGATGGCAAGACCTTCTGGCGATACAAGAACAATTCCAACTCCAGCGATAATATCGCCATTAGGACCAATTCTTAATGCTCCATCAAAGAATAGACGCCAAGTAGGATCTTCTTCAGCAATTTGATTTGAATCTAGGACTTCATCTGGGATTTCATCATAGAGTTTTGAATTTTCTGGAATTGAGTGAGCCGCCAGAAAATCAGCTAATGCTTGTCCTTTAACTGATTTCTGAGGAATATAGTGCATGTCATACTGAGCAAGTAGGATTCCCCAGTTAGCCAATCGAGAATTCAAAACACTGGATTTCTTCATCATGATCCATATAGGATTGATCCTGGAAATGACATGAATAGTCTGGCCAATGATATAATGACGTGTCTTTTGGACAGCAAACATCAAGGCTAGACATTCTTTTTCAACGGGTGAATATCGAGGTTCAGCTCCGGTCATAGTGCGGCTGAGATAATAAATGGCTTGTTCATGGCCATTTTGATTCTTTTGAGCGAGTAATGCACCCAATGAATGACTCATTGCTCGAGTATAGAGGAGGAACGGTATTCCTGAGACGGGAGATACCAATACTGGAGGGCTCATCAGATATTGTTTTATATCATCGAATGCTTTCTGACATTCATCATTCCAGACAAAAGAGACACCTTTCTTCATAAGTTTGTTGAATGGTCTGCAGCGTCCTGATAAATTAGAGATGAATCTCCCGATATAAGCTATTCTTCCTTGAAATCCTCGTAGCTCTTTTAAGGTGCGTGGAGGACGCATCTCTTGGATGGCTTTGATCTTCTCGGGATCCACGTGTATACCTTTAGAGGTAATGACGAAGCCGAGAAATTTACCACTAGAGACGCCTAAGAAGGACTTAGTAGGGTTCATCTTTAATTGATGCTTACGCATTAGATCAAATATAGTCTTCAAATCTTGGATATGATCCTCCTTTTGTCGACTTTTGACTGCAATATCATCAACATAGCATTCAACTGTTTTCCGCAAATGTTCACGGAATATAGTGCCCATAGCTCGTTGATAAGTTGCTCCTGTATTCTTGAGACCGAATGGCATAACTGTATAACAGTATGTACCAATCGGCATTCTGAAAGAAGTGTGCTTCTCGTCTTCTGGAAACATTTTGATCTGATTGTACCCAGAATACCTGTCCATGAATGACATTCGTTCAAATCCACAGGTATTATCAACCATGACATCAGTGATTGGTAGAGGGAATTCGTCTTTAGGACATGCCGCATTGAGATCGCGGAAGTCTATGCATACTCTGATCTTGCCAGTCTTTTTAAGAACAGGAACAATATTAGCCACCCAATCGGGATGTTGTTCCTCTCTAATAAACCCAGAGGTAATAAGTTTATTGACTTCAGCTTCAATTGCATCCATGATGTCTGGACGAAATCGTCGCTGTTGTTGTTTGACCGGTTTAGCATTCGGCAAGGTGTTGAGTTTGTGAGTTGCAATCTGTGGATCAAGACCTGGCATATCTTCATAACTCTAAGCAAAGACATCAATGTATTCACGAATGAGTTTGATCATGTCTTTCTTATCAGTTTCTGAAAGACTTTTACTGATGAATATCGGTTTGGGAGATCCCTCTTCACCAACATCTATTTGAACAAGTTTATCTTCAGTCGGAGGTTCTTTTTGCTCGAAACGGAACTTCCATTGATTATCTAATCTTTGGGCCCATTGTTATGATTCAGGTGAGATTTCAAACTCTTCTTCGTCTTCATCACTTTCTTCAGAATGGTCAATGGAAACCATGTTGGAAGACAGAAGGTTGCAATAGAAGTCACCGATACTCGTATCGGAATCCCAAGAAGTGGTACTAGAAGAATCAGATCTCTTATCTTCGTCAGACTCGGGATCTTCATGGATAATATTGATGAAAGGAGTAGGAGCAGTATAACCCAATCCGCATTTCGTCCTTCCATATTTTAAAGGAGGAATCCGGACAGGTATTTTTCTTCCTTTTCCATCATTGAGGCCAGTCCTGAAGTCATAGCCCATATTTTTGATAATGTCTCTAGATTGCTGACTATAACGACGTAGTTGTAATCTTCCAGTATCATCATTTTTGTCATCATCTTCAAGATCAGAGGGATTTTGAGGCCCTTTGTAGAAGAATATTGGAATGTCTCCTGGCTTTCTGCTGGGAACTAGAAAATATGAAGATTGTACAGGTTCTAGAGATACATCTATATGAACAGTCTGTACAACTCCTATGGTTATTGTGTTCAAGTCATCTAACAGATGTAAATAACTATGAACATAATTACACACATCAACGTACTACAAAGGTGGAGACTTTTCATTAAATAAAAAAGCAGCAATATTTATATTGGGAGAAGGCTGAGCCTTAGAGATTTTAGCCAAGTCAATGACTAAAGGGGGAGAAGAAGAAGAAGCTTTGTTTCTATTAAGATCGATAACAAATGGCTCAGAAGAGGTGAGCTCCCTTGAAGTTTGAGATGGAAGAATAATCCGCCCTCCAACTGGAATTAGCAGAGTATCTTGTGAAGATACAGGAACTGTAGTACGCCCACTGACAGGAATGATCAGTGTATTTTGAGTAGATGACTGAGGTAACGGAGAGATCCGTCCACTCACTGGAATGATGAAAGAATCTTCTCCAGAGGATTTAGGAGATTGTTGCTGAGTAGTTCGACCTTTAACAGGGATTATTAAAGTCTCACTTTGTGCATCTTCTTTCTCTATAGCTTGTATGATCCTTGTATACTCTTCTTTGTATATTCGGGAATCATAAAAATAAGCTTCAACCCCATGGAAGGGATTTATATCAGCAACTTCTTTTTGTACTCTTCCATTGCTATCAATGTATTTAAAACATTGATGAAGAGTAGAGGGCACCACATTATTTTTATGAAGAAAGGGCCTCCCCAGAAGAAGATTATAGGATCCCGCGATCTCGATCACATAGAAAGTGACTTTAGATCTGAAATCGCCTATCTGAAGCTTCAGATGAATCTTTCCCAAAGGCTCGCTTCGGCTTTGATTGAATCCCAAGATAGTAGTAACCGTCTTGGAGAGCTTGTGAAGAGGGATTTTTAGTTCATCCAACAGACTCTTCGGCATTATGCTTATAGCAGACCCTGGGTCAATGAGGATACGATCTATCTTCATCGTATCAATATAACCAGTGTAGTAGAGAGGTCGGTCATGTCGATTATTCTCCAGTAACATGTCATCTTGTGTAAAGGTGATATTTGGGATAATCTCATGTACACTGTTGCAATGTAAGCAAGTGACAGGTTCCGCATCTGGCTTTTTTAATTATGCAAGACAAGAGTCAGCTTGTAGAAGTGCTTCACTTAACGTCTCCCGAGTCTCTTTGGAAAGACGTAGAAGTTCAAAAAGGGACATTCTAGCTGGAGTATTAGCAAGTTGAGCCAAAATTTCGAAGTTGTAAGGCTTCTGAAGTCCAAGAGGAGAAGACTTTTTGATTGGCTTATCAAACCGAGCCTGTTGTTTGCCTTTCTCCAGAGCCGTAGGCTTGGGAGGAACAGGTTCAGTGGATGATTCTTCTTCAGGAGGAACATTAGGAGCATCTTTAGCATCTGAAGGGATATCAGTAGGATCTTCAGGATTTTTAGAATAATCCTTTAGGTAAGGTTTCCCCGTTCGAGTAGCACTAACAAGTGCTTCTTCTTTGTCTTTTGGCTCTGTGTCAGAGGTAGACCCAAGAGAAGTCATATGACATGACTTGATCTTTCCAGCCTTCTTAGATTTTTGAGAAGAAATCTTTTGAGGAGAAGGCGATTCAAAATCTGCCACTAGATCAGGATGGATCCACATGATTTCCCCTGTTTCCAAAGTGATTGGCACTAATCCTTCAGACTGTGGAGGAGGAAGATTCACTATGTCAAGAGTTGCCTTGGGAATAGGAACAATCCCACTTTCAAGGAGTTGAGGAGAGAAATCTCCAAATTGTATAGAGACGACGTTGGAGGTGACGGTCTTCTCTTTTGGAGTAAGAGAGATAGCTCCAGATTTAATCATTTCTTGGATCTTTCCTTTCAATACATAACATGTACAAATTGTGTGACCCAGCATTCTGTGATATGGACAGTATTTAGGATGATCTGTCTTACCAGCTTCATCAGGTTTCTTGATCTCTGGTAATTGTATCTTATTACCTTTCAGCAGACATTCAAAGATACCAAGGACATCGTCCTCGTCAAAAGAATATTCTTCTTTGGGGCGAGGTATTCTTGATTGTTGAGTTGTAGAGGTAGGAGTTTGAACATTTGATGCATCTTTGCTCTGAAGATTAACTTCAAGAGTTTCTTTTCCTTTGCGAGCATTGTTTTTATTGTTAGCACCTTGTCCTGTTTCTTTAGGAGTCATCTGCACTCCTAAACCTTTGAAGGTTTCAGCACTGATTTCTGCAGCTTTACCACTGACTATGAAGGAAGGCCAATCTTGAAATTGAGTGGACCATGTCCACATACTGATGATTGGCAACAAGTTTGATTTGCACGTGTCAATGGTGACAGCATCAGGAGTTCCAAGAGGCATCTTCAGAGCTTCTCTTCGAAACCGTTCAATGTATTCCTCTGTGGATTCATTATTTTTCTGCTTGATTCTAATAAGAGCAGATATAGTCATATCATTAAGCCCTTCATAGAACCTTTCAAGAAATATCTGTTTGAAACCAGCAAATGAGGTAATACTCCCATCTGGGAGACTCCTATACCATTCATAAGCCGTTCCCTTGAGACATCCAATAAATACCCTAGTAAGGAGGGCATCACTTGGTTGCAGTTGATCAGTCATCACTTCAAAGTGATTAATAAACTGACTTGGAGAAGTGGTTCCATCATAGAATGAGATAGTAGGAGGCTTGTATTTAGGAGGATATGATACTTGCTTCCATTCTATCGGATAAGGCTGCTTGATGCCTAACCTTTGTAAACCATCCTTCTGTTTGAATGCCTCGAATTGAGTTTTGAGATTCTTCAATTCTTCAGAGACAACTCTCGAAGATTGTGGAGTTGTGGCTTGTAGAGAATAGTTAGGAGGAGGAACAGCATTGTAAGCACTACCCCCAGCTCCAGAGAGACTAGGATTTGGTTGAACTGGTCCAGGAGTATTGGATTGTACTGCTGGAGGAACTTGTACTGGACTTATATCAGTATCAACTGGTATGGCATCTGGTACAGTCTGTCAATTTTGTAACTGAGCTGTCATGAGTTCATACATCGACTTCATTGTGTCAGTCATAGACTTCATTTGCTGTTCCAAAGAAGCAATTCTTTGATCTTGAGGAGTCAAGGAAGAAGAAGGTTCATCAGTATTCCCATCAACCATGTAAGTCGTGACTGTATGAGGGATTATTGATGAACTAGTAGATGTTGTATGCTCTGAATCATTGCTTCGTGTATCAAAGTCAACTATAGGAGAATTACCCCCAGTAGGAAGAGGTGGGAAGTTAGATTCTCCAAAAAATTCAGAATCAATTTCAGGGATCAAATTTCTTTGACTAGAAGCCAGGACTCTTGCTCTGGTATTTCTATATACTCCATCTGGACTATCAACTCTACCCCCGGTGTCTCGAGAAGTCATGTTGACAGAGGCAAACAAAGGCTCATCTTCATCAGGCATAGGTTCATACTGAATCCTATTGAAGACAGACTGTCGTTTATTTTGACATCTGCATTGCATTGTGACTCTTGGCTGGAAGTCACATTCATGATCACCATGGTCTTGAACTGTTGATTGACATCTGCACCGAATTATGACTCTTGGATAGAAGTCACATTCAGCATGTTCCTTTGATATAGAATTACTCCTTCTCTTCTGTTGAAGATATTCCCGTAAATCTGTTTGTGAAGATTGAGGAGTATACTTCCTGTTCTTGGGTCTTGATGGCTCTTGATTATACAAAGAGTGATTAATGTGAGCCACATAATTTCTTGCATACTCTGCATCTGGATCTTTTATCTTCATATCCAATTGGTATGGTTTCTTAACACCAGAAGTGCTGAGTTTTGTTCTTAAATCAGTGGAAGGTAACACATTAATTTTGGAAACATGGAGTTTTCCTTCCATTGATCTGGATATTTGCAGAGAAGGAAGAGTTGAACCACTTCTTTGATTAGGAGTTGGTAACAGACCCTCTTTAATGGACAGATTATGTGCCCAATTTGAAGAAGTCATAGGAGAAGATATTAAGGAATATTTCTTCTTAGACTCATTCAGATTTTGAGACATAGAATGTCCAGAAGGAAGAGTAGTCAAAAGACCATCTCCTTTCCTTTGACTAACAAAAGTATCAGTCAAAGCTGTTCATGAAGTAAAAACTACAGGAGCAGAAGAAACAACTAAAGAGTTATTCCTTTTCGAAGGGACTTTGTGTGGAAGACCACCCCCAGTTCTAGTAGAACTCGGTGAAGAAGAAGAGATAACTAAGGAACTATTCTTCTCTGATGAAATACACGCTGAAACAGACTTGGTTAAAGAACCAGAGCTGTTAGCGTGACTTTTGATTTTAGAATTATACGCTGGAACAGATTTGGCTAAGGAACCAGTACTGTCAGCGTGACTGTTGAATGTGGGATTGTACACTGGAATAGATTTGGCTAAGGAGCCAGTACTATCAGCGTGACTTTTAGAGTTGAATTTGCACGCTGGAACAGATTTGGCTAAGGAGCCAGTACTGTCAGCGTGACTTTTAGAGTTGAATTTGCACGCTGGAACAGATTTGGCTAAGGAGCCAGTACTGTCAGCGTGACTTTTAGAGTTGAATTTGCACGCTGGAACAGATTTGGCTAAGGAGCCAGTACTGTCAGCGTGACTTTCAACTTTGGAGATACACATTGGAACAGATTTGGCTAAGGAGCCAGTTCTGTTAGCGTGATCTTTGATTGCTGTCATCTTCGAGTGCACAAGAGTGTGCGTGCTTGCAGTAGAGCTCTTGCCAGTGTTAGGAGTAGACACTGTGGCAGAGACTTCACCATTGACTGCCAACTGATTCTTAGGGACATAGACAGAGTGTCCCTTCGACTTGGCAGTGATGATGGAGGCTGGAGTGGACTTGCCACCCTTAGCCCGCTGCATTTCTTCATAGGCGAGTTGATCGAATTTGATCGTCATCACCTTCTTCGTCGAGCCGATTGACGAAGTATCGCATTGAGTTGTTATCATCTCAGAAGAGGAGATGGTTTTCCCCAACAGAGTCGCCAATTTGTTTTCCATAAAGAAATTCTCTTTATTTGTTGTGTTTCTGGGAAAATTACAACTGTAGGAATCCGATCTAGAAGACGATCGCTTTATCCCTTGGACTATGCAAAGAAGAAAAGCTCTCAAAATTTTGACAGTAGATATCAATGTATCTGTACAATGAATGAGAAAAAGAACTCTATTTATAGAGTCAAAAATAATAACCAAAAAGATAACTGTCTTCACAGCCTGTGCTTAGTTGAAAATTATGCAGGATTTAACATACGCAAGGCTGTGAGCAGTTACTGGACGTGACCTGTAACTGTTGGACACATGGCAATCATGCATGAGTCGTGTGCAAGTTACAGGACACGCAGGCGAGAGATCAGTGGCATGGCTGCCACGTACTCCAATTTGATGAAATCCACGCAGACTTGTTGAAGACGAAATCCACGCGAACTCGGTGTAGAAAGCTTCAAAATTCACGCAAACTTGGGGCAGGAAGCTTCAGGATCCACGCAGACTTCGAGGCAAAGAACTCAAAAATCCACGCAAACTTGAGGAAGAAAAACTTCAGAATCCACGCAAACTTGAGATGAAGATCACAAATACACGCAGACTTGAGATAGAACTGCCAGCTGTCTTGATTCGGCGTGTCTCGACTGACATAAAATCTCTGACAGTGATTGCTTTATCAGTCGCATTAAATAACAAGAAACCCTTTTGGTACGCCAACTTGACGAAGGCTGAGTCTTGCTGAAGAAGATTTCGAAAATCACGCAATAGACGGCGATGATCTCTCGAAGTCTGTGCATACGTGGCATACGAAGAGACATTCTTCGACAGTTGTGTTGTCAGTCATTATGATTCTGACGTATGGCTGAGCTGTCTCTGCATGACTTCTAAAGGAGATGGCCAGGCAGAACTTAGCGTATCTTTTGTGCTGCTTCTTGGATCACTCTGCGTGACTTGTTCTGATCAACTCAGCGTGACTTCATTTTTGAGGCCTACAGCTGTCCCGATCCGAGACTATACTCACTGGAACCCCGTGCAATCGGACTATCTGCCGCACGTACATCTCGGCCAACCTCTCCGTAGACAAACCCACCTTGAAAGGCAAAAAGTAGGCCGATTTGGTCAATCGATCAACAATGACCCAAATCGTATCCTTCCCTCCTGGAGAGCGCGGAAGCCCAGATACAAAGTCTATAGTGATATGCTCCCACTTTCACTCAGGAATGGGTAGTGGCTGGAGCAATCCACCGGGTCTCTGCCTCCCGGCTTTCACCTGCTGGCACACCAAGCATCTAGAAACGAACTGAGCTACCTCGCGTTTCATGCCATACCACCAAACATGCTGTCTCAAGTCTTTATACATCTTGTTGGCTCCAGGATGCATAGAGTACTGAGAATGATGCGCCTCCTAAAGAACCTCCTCCCGAAGTCCTCCGCTCGGCACACACAATCTGGTACCATGCCTCAACGACCCATTTCCCGCTATAGAGAACTCATCCAACAGTCCTGCCCGGACCTGCTCCCTGATGACCCTCAGAGCCTCATCCTCAAACTGAGCTGTCCTGACTCTGTCCATCAGCTCTGACTGCACCTGGAGACCCCACATCTGCTCCTCAAACCCAGGAACTATCACCTCTATGCCCAAGCTCTCCAGGTCTGCCAGAAGGTGACGATCCATCGTCAAACACATGGCCACGGGATACCTGCTCAGAGCATCCGCAACTATGTTGGCCTTTCCCGGATGGTACTGTAAGGATATATCAAAATCCTTCATCAGCTCTAACCATCGCCTCTGCCTCATATTCAGCTCCTTCTGGGTAAACACGTACTTCAAGCTCTTGTGATCTGTATAGATCTCAACTCGCTCTCCGTACAGATAGTGTTTCCACAGCTTCAAAGCAAAGATGACCGCTGCCAGCTCCAGATCGTGGGTAGGGTAGTTCCTCTCATGAGGACGTAACTGCCTAGATGCATAGGCAATCACCTTCCCGTACTGCTGAAGTACACAACCCAAACCCCGTCCTGAAGCGTCACTGTAGAACGTATAACCACCAGATCCAGATGGCAGCGTCAAGATAGGAGCTGTAGTCAACATCGTCTTCAGCTCCTCAAAGGCGGCCTGGCACTCCTCGGACCAATCAAACTCCTCGTCCTTCCTGGTAAGTCGGGTCATCGGCTGGGCAATCCTGGAAAAGTCCTGCACGAACCTCCGGTAATAACCTGTCAGACCCAGAAAACTCCGAACCTCTGCTACTGAGCTCGGCGTAGACCAGGACTCCACTGCAGAAATCTTCTTCGGATCCACTGAAATCCCCTCGCCAGAGACAACATGGCCTAGGAACTCCACGCGATCCAAGAAGAACTCACACTTGGACAGCTTCCTATACAGCTGCTCCCTCCTGAGAGTGTCCAGCATAATCCTCAGGTGCTCCTCGTGCTCCTCTGGTGTCTTCGAATAGATGAGAATGTCATCAATGAAGACCACTAGAACTTGTCAAGGTACTGATGGAATACCTTGTTCATCAAGTTCATGAATGCCGCCGGGGCGTTGGTCAACCCAAACGGCATGACGGTATACTCATACTGGCCATAGCGAGTCCGAAATGCAGTCTTCGGAATGTTATTCCACTTCACCTTCAGCTGATGGTACCCGGTACGCAAGTCAATCTTCGATAACACCCTCGCGCCACTCAACTGGTCGAACAAGTCATCAATCCTTGGCAAAGGATACTTGTTCTTGATGGTAAGGTTGTTGAGCGCCCTGTAATCAATGCACATACGTACCGTACCATCCTTCTTCGGGATGAAAAGAACTGGCGTGCCCCAAGGTGAAGAACTAGATCGGATAAAGCCCTTGTCCTCCAGCTCATCGACCTGTTTCTTCAGCTCCGCTAACTCACTGTTGTTGATTCTATAGATGTGCTGTGAGATAGGCTCAGCGCCCGGCACTAGGTCTATAGAAAACTCAACATCACGATCTGGCGGTATCCCGGGCAACTCCTCGGGAAAAACATCCAAGAACTCAGCAATAAGTGGATGTGGCAACACCGGCCCCGCCAACAAAGCTCCGCAGAATCCATCTCCTGGCTCCGCTGCACCCCTGGTGAACTCAAACTCCGGCTCTCCCGGCGGCCTGAACAGAATCCTGCCCCCTCAACAGTCTATGATAGCATGGTGCATGCTCAACCAGTCCATAACAAGTACCACATCGTAACTCGGAAGTGGCATTACGAGCAAACACGCACTCAGCTCCCGGCCTCTCAAAGAAACTCTCCGTCCCTTGCAAACATTATTAACCAGGATGATTCCATTTCCAGTCATAATCTTGCAAGTCCTACTAAGATACTCAGCAATGATATTGTGCCTAAGAGCAAAAGGAACAAACACAAAACTGTGCGTAGCACCAGAATCAAACAAGGCTAAAGCAGGAAAAGAATCGAACAGAATAGAACCTGAGACAACATCTGCAATAGGCTCCATCTCTTCGGCTGCAAGAGCAAAGGCTCTACCCTGAACACCCTTCTGCTGGCGGTGCTGGACAAACTGCTGCTGCTGGGTCGGAAGTGGACCCCGCTGCTGAACTACCGGCACACTAGCTGGTGCCCTCGGAACAGGTGCCCTCTGAACTGCTCCAGCAACACGGGGGTTCTTGGGACACTCCCGCATCTGATGCCCAGCAGCACCGTAAAAGAGGCACAGCCCCAGCCTCCTCCTGCAGAACTCAAAGAGGTGACCGGGCTTCTGCTGCTGCGCCTTCCGCTGTGGAGCCCCACGCTCCACCGTGGCCAGGGCCAACCTATGGACATCCTCCATGCCCTGGCACATGGCCTCAGTCTGTCTCATCTGTGCCTCGTGCTGGGCCCGCTGGGACTCCAGTACCTGCTGAAAGAATACGAGCATCTGCCCCATGTCTGTAGGCAGAGGAGGCAACGGAAGAACAGCTCCCACCACCATCGAAGGAGTCCCCTGTTGAGGAGGAGGAGGAACGCCCCCGACAACTCTCGTTGTAGCCCCCGGTACTGCAGGAAAAGCACCCGCAGTGACCCCAGTGACAGTCATCGAGAGTGCTGGAGGAGTACCCCCGAGAGCCCCAACTGAAGTCCCAACTGTAGGGGAAGTGACTGGAGCCTGTCCGCCAGAGGTAGCAGACCTCTCCGTCTCTCCGTGCTCCTCACCGGGAGAATGAGTCATAACCACTAAAAACGTGTAAAACCCCTAAATTTCTACTACTTTTTTATTATCAAATTTGGTACTGATTTTAAAAATTTGTATTTTACGTCACGTAGTCGTATTGTACGTCGTGCACGAAATTTTATTTTTCAAATTTGCTCGACGAGTACGAATATGTACGAGCGTACATATTTTAGAAAAATATTTTCTATATTTTTTATGGTTTCAAAATAATATACATAATAATTATTTTGTTAGCATTCCAAAATTTCCTAGTTTGTTATTTATTTATAAAGCCTTTCATTTATACAACTATAATAATAAATAATTATTCTTATAAAATTTTATTTTAGAAAAATATATTTATGTAAATATTATTTGGTCATAGATAAATATTTCATAATTATTTATTTGTTTATTTTTAAATAATAATGTAATTTTTGAAATTATTATTATTAGTATTTTTGGAAAATATATTTTTGAATTATTATGGCAATTTAAATCTTGATTTGATTCCATGGATTTATTTAAATAATTAAAATAATACCTATATTTTGAAATTGATTTACCTTATCTAATTTTAAGTTAAAGGTTGGAATTTAATTAGATTTAAAGTGGATTGGATTTAAATTGGATTTGAATTTGGATTTAAATTATTAGTAGCTAATTATCTAATTGGGTTTAAATTTTCTAAATCCCTATCCAACTGGAAATTCCCACATCCTATAAATAGGCAGGTACTCCTCCACATTATTTTCTCCACATAATTCCTCCAAAATTATCTCCACAACATCGTGCATCGTGTCCGTGTTCGTGTCCGTGTCCATATCTTTTTCTTTCCACTATTTTGATTTTTACAAGTACATTATTTTCTCTCGTGTCCGACACCCCAGACATCAAATTCCTAGCCTAATTCTTATGTCGGACACAACTCCGACACAAATTCCAAATCCACATACCCTAATCCTAATTTTCCGCCGACGTTTCCTCGAACTCCGACAAGGCTTCCATCCCCGCCTCCTTTCCTCCACCACAGCCCCAAACCCAAACCCGACGAAGACACCCTCCGTCAAACCCCTCTATTGTCACCCCTGACTCCACCCGGACAGCACAACCACTGTCACCATCCCGATTGCCACCAAGAAATTAACCCGACCACCACCGTCGATAAGCCCACTGCCACCGTAACACCAGCCATGCCCTCCCCTCCTCGTGTGACCTAACCGGAACACCAGCACCACCGCAACCCTAAACCCGACTGCAACCACCCATCTTGCCCGGACGAACGCCCACCACCACCACCACCCTCGACCAAAACCACACAGCCGAGAAACCCCCCAAAACCGACGGACACCACGAGAACCACCACACCAGAATCAAGAGAAAGAATCAAACCCTAAACCCCACGACCTACTAACCTCGATGTCGAGCCCTCCGCTCGTGGCCAGGTCGGTGAGCGCCCCGCTCTCGCCGTCGCCATCCGTCGTGTTGACGCGGCCATCCCCGCCTCCAGATCCGCAACCGCCCGGCAACGTTACCGTGACCCACCGCTCTAGGTCAGGGCCTAGTAGCAAAGCCTCCCACCCGCCAGCATACGGCGACCCCCATACTCGACCCCTCCGACGAGTTTCCCAACCGCTGCGTCCAGCGCCGAGCGCGCGCCGCCCCACCAACCACCGCTTTCCTCGTCGAGCCAGCGAGCGCCGCCCGCGCGCTCGAGAACGCTTGGGCGAGCCGTCACCCTCTGAAACCCCCTTCACCACCGGAGTTCTGACGCCTCTCTGCCCCTCGATCTACTCCGCCCCTCCTGGCACGCACCTCCCCGCAGCTCCGCCGCCCCCTTCTTCCTTTCTCTCGCCGCCTCACGCCGCCTCTCCGTCGCGAGACCCCCGCCCACGTCGGCACCGATCGCCGTGACCGCCGGTGGAAACCCCTCTCCGCCGCGCCCTTGCCGACCCGAGTGCCGGCGTCAGCCACCGGCCGCCCGCTCCTCTCCGCCCTTCCTCTCCTCTTCCTCCGCCGACCTCTACTCCGCCCATCTTCCCTCCGCTCACCTGCCTCCGCTGAGATCCGCTGGTGCACTTTCCCTCTGAGCCGCCGAAGTTCGAGTCGTGCCACCACCCTCCGCCACGTGCGCCGCGCCCCGGCACCGGCGACCCACCTCGATCTCCCTCTCTGTGTTCTCGCTCACCCCTCTTTCCTAATTAAGGAAAGGGAACAGCAGCTCCTATTTATTTCTTTAGGGGTTTATTTATTATTTATTTATTTGTTTGTTATTAGTATTGGCTTCTTAATCTTTGTTTTATTAATTATTATTATTATTATTATTATTATTATTATTATTATTATTAATGTTACTTTTATCATTATTGTATTTAATTCTACTATACTTGTTGTTATCATTTTATTATTGGGATTTTAAAATTGTTATCATGATTATTAGTATTTATTTTAACAATTACATATTACTTTCTAAACTATATCTAAAACTGGTTAGAGCTATCTAGGTAATTTTAAATTTTGGATTTTAGCCTAAAATATTTTCTTTAGTTTATATATATATATATATATATATATATATATATATATATATATATATATATATATATATATATATATATATATATATTTATCAGATATATTTTTGACAAAATTTTGTTTTCAATTTTTAGATTTAGGTACTTATCTAAAATATTTTTGAATAAGAAAAATATAGGTTCCAAATTAATAAATTTCTAAGTATTCTCAAATAATTATCTAAAAAGTATTTTATTGTTAAAAATATAGTTTTTCCTACTTAGAAATATTACTTTGTCAAAACTTAGAGTTTTTTTTTCCTAAATGGATTTTTGGATTTTTAGTAATTAATTTGATTATTTTACTAAATAAAACTATATTCAAGTATTAAGAAAGGTTTTATAAAAACATAGAGTTTCTTTCGATTTTTCCTCTAGCCCATGACTAAATCTATTCTCTCGCCAATTCTAGACTTCTTTATATCGTCCCTAACTAATTTGACCGTCCTGAACCCGATGAAAATGTCCGTGTCGTCAACAGAGGCTCCCTTGTGTAGTTGTAACATCGAAGTCTATCTTGTGCCACCTTTATTGTACCACACCAGGCAGCTCACCAGGCATCGCAACAGGCAAGTATACCTTGCTAATTTACTGTCAAATTATTTATTTTCTGCATTATTTACTTTGTTTTCATATTGTTAGTTACCTTTTTTATAAACTGCACGTCCAAGCCACACTTGGGTGCAAACGACTTTATTAGTCGTTTTATTTTACTATATGCATGTTAACTTAGTTGTAGTGGACTACCCTCCTATTGCGGGATATTTTTATATCTCCGTTGGCCATGACACACACACTACACGGTTGGAGACATGTTGCTAGGGGGACGACTTATTGACTAGTTATTTCTAAAGTCGTGTGATGGTAGATATTCGTAACTGCTTTGACTAGGGTTTTAGAGACTCAAGCAGCTACAAAACTGGACGAGCCATGGACATGACTTGAACAGTATAGGAAATATTGGGGGAGGACAGTCGCTAGTGCGTATGGGAAGCCAAACAGGTAAACCACAGTCTCCGGAAAGAACTGTGGCGATATATTTGCAGATACCCTCTGACGTTTTGGACGTTACGGTCGGATACAGATGACTGGATGCCAGTTACGTACACATAGCCTAAAATCTCACCCATACGCATGAAAGTTGTCCTTTAAATTGCACATTAGGCGGTTAGAATCTCCTTTGCATATTTGTGTCTAGGATAGTCTTTTATATACTATTTTATTATTCTGACAGTTCATATTAGCTTGTTCTTCCTGTATCTTGCTACGTTCGTCTGAGGACCTGGTTTTTCTCCAGGTGTGTGTTCATGTCTTCCGCAGGTATTCTAGCCAAGGTCGTGGTCTTCTCCATTCCCTCGAAGACAATTGCGCTTGGCTCGTCTTGCCATTTTTATCGCTCGATTTATTGTACATTTCTTTCATTGGGATAGTTGGTAGTGGACTTTGTCTCCACCCAACGATTGTATCATAAATATCCAAGTTGATTTTTATATTATTATTCTTTTTCAGTGTGGATGAGATTTAGTTTGTCTTGGATTACTATATTTTACAGCTTATGTATTTATACGAGGCCTACATACTTCGTATGAATACAACTGGCATGTCTACGTTTCTAGTCCTACGTATATTGGGACTGGGGTGTTACATATTTTTGTGGTGGCCCATGCAGGTTAAGATAAATTGTTTGGTTACTTTACCGTACCAAGCAAGCCTGCGAATAGGATTAGAGTCTAGGATCTCATCCACATAATTGACCTCCTCAATTCTACTTTGACTCCCTTGATTCCCTCTACCGTTAATTTATATCCTTCTTTCGTGCTTGATGTTGGTTAGGAAGGTAATCTATACTAGGTAGACTTGGCCCATTGTCCTAATACCCTTAGTTTAACTCTTGTAAGTTGGGTAGAATGCCTTACGACCTAATCATCCTTATGGCCTTGACCAAGCCTTAGACAAGTAAACCCTAGGGCAACTATATAGGTACCAACCTAGGACATTACTAGATTCTTGAGAAGTTTGAACTAGTTCCACTTCTTTCAATATTAATCGTGCCCATACTTTTACTAATTTTGACTATCCTATGCTGCTAGTTTAGCTCAAGTTTTGCAAGCTTATTCCCTTATCGAGCTTGATCATGACATATTTTATTGGGTGCGCACCCACTAACATATTATCTAATCAGAACCGGTGCATGATGGTCTGATCAACCTATTCCACTTTGGTTCACTTTTATCTATCGTTATACGTGGATGGGGACATAGCTAAACTTGCCCTCTAAAGTCCCATCCGCGACAGCCTTGACAATTCCTTTTTGAATTACTCACTCGCCTTTGAACCACATATTGGTATTGGAAAACAAACTTCTTTGGACTCATATTGGTTTTCGTCTTTCACCTATTTTAGACGAAGACTCGTACTTGATAGATAGACCCAAAGTATCACCTCTAGTTGTCCCATCATCTATTGCCAAGCTAGTTAGCCATCGACCAAGCCACGTGACTATAATCTCAAGTTATTCACCCTCAAACTATTACCTTGACCATCTAATCGTTTGGAACTTAGAAATGACTAGAAATGTTTTCTTAGTCGTGCCCCTCAACCTAGATGACTATCTTTTCCAAGGGACCATATGCCCTTGTTCTCAAATTATTTTGCCTTCATTTCCAAAACTTTTGAATCTTTTACTTACGTTAGTTGGCGACCTCACCCATAACCATATCCATGATTATTTTGGCAGTACTTGAAAATTGTAATTTTCTAATGCATATTTTTGAACGTCGTGATTTGATTGTTCCTCATTGATATACCCTTGTACCCTCTCAAACCCCTACTTATTCTTAATTTCGAGGACGAAATTCTTGTAAGTTGGGTAGGATGTAAAACTACTAAATTTCTACTACTTTTTTATTATAAAATTTGATACTGATTTAAAAAATTTGTATTTTACGTCGCGTAGTCGTATTGTACGTCGCGCACGAAATTTTATTTTTCGAATTTGCTCGACGAGTACGAATATGTACGAGCGTACATATTTTAGAAAAATATTTTCTATATTTTTTATGGTTTCAAAATAATATACATAATAATTATTTTGTTAGCATTCCAAAATTTCCTAGTTTGTTATTTATTTATAAAGCCTTTCATTTATACAACTATAATAATAAATAATTATTCTTATAAAATTTTATTTTAGAAAAATATATTTATGTAAATATTATTTGGTCATAGATAAATATTTCATAATTATTTATTTGTTTATTTTTAAATAATAATGTAATTTTCGAAATTATTATTATTAGTATTTTTGGAAAATATATTTTTGAATTATTATGGCAATTTAAATCTTGATTTGATTCCATGGATTTATTTAAATAATTAAAATAATACCTATATTTTGAAATTGATTTACCTTATCTAATTTTAAGTTAAAGATTGGAATTTAATTAGATTTAAAGTGGATTGGATTTAAATTGGATTTGAATTTGGATTTAAATTATTAGTAGCTAATTATCTAATTGGGTTTAAATTTTCTAAATCCCGATCCAACTGGAAATTCTCACATCCTATAAATAGGCAGGTACTCCTCCACATTATTTTCTCCACATAATTCCTCCAAAATTATCTCCACAACATCGTGCATCGTGTCCGTGTCCGTGTCCATATCTTTTTCTTTCCACTATTTTGATTTTTACAAGTACATTATTTTCTCTCGTGTCCGACACCCCAGACATCAAATTCCTAGCCTAATTCTTGTGTCGGACACAACTCCGACACAAATTCCAAATCCACATACCCTAATCCTAATTTTCCGCCGACGTTCCCTCGAACTCCGACAAGGCTTCCATCCCCGCCTCCTTTCCTCCACCACAGTCCCAAACCCAAACCCGACGACGACACCCTCCGTCAAACCCCTCTATTGTCACCCCTGACTCCACCGGACAGCACAACCACTGCCACCATCCCGATCGCCACCAAGAAATTAACTCGACCACCACCGTCGATAAGCCCACTGCCACCGTAACACCAGCCATGCCCTCCCCTCCTCGTGTGACCTAACCGGAACACCAGCACCACTACAACCCCAAACCCGACTGCAACCACCCGTCTTGCCCGGACGAACGCCCACCACCACCACCACCCTCGACCAAAACTACACAGCCGAGAAACCCCCCAAAACTGACGGACACCACGAGAACCACTACACCAGAATCAAGAGAAAGAATCAAACCCTAAATCCCACGACCTACTAACCTCGATGTCGAGCCCTCCGCTCATGGCCAGGCCGGTGAGCGCCCCGCTCTCGTCGTCGCCATCCGTCGTATTGACGCGGCCATCCTCGCCTCCAGATCCGCAATCGCCTGGCAACGTTACCGTGACCCACCGCTCTAAGTCAGGGCCTAGTAGCAAAGCCTCCCACCCGCCAGCATACGGCGACCCCCATACTCGACCCCTCCGGCGAGTTTCCCAACCGTCGCGTCCAGCGCCGAGCGCGC
The DNA here is from genome assembly GCA_029216955.1 of Iris pallida. Taxonomy (NCBI): domain Eukaryota; kingdom Viridiplantae; phylum Streptophyta; class Magnoliopsida; order Asparagales; family Iridaceae; genus Iris; species Iris pallida. Next base: position 5,339,628 of record JANAVB010000198.1, on the reverse strand, counting down.
GCCGCCCCACCAACCACCGCTTTCCTCGACGAGCCGGCGAGCGCAGCCCGCGCGCTCGAGAACGCTTGGGCGAGCCGTCACCCTCGGAAACACCCTTCTCCGCCGGAGTTCCGACGCCTCTCCGCCCCTCTATCTACTCCGCCCCTCCTGGCGCGCGCCTCCCCGCAGCTCCGCCGCCCCCTTCGAGTCGTGCCACCACTCTCCGCCGTGTGCGCCGCGCCCCAGCCACGGCGACCCACCTCGATCTCCCTCTCTGTGTTCTCGCTCACCCCTCTTTCCTAATTAAGAAAAGGGAACAGCAGCTCCCATTTATTTCTTTAGGGGTTTATTTATTATTTATTTATTTGTTTGTTTGTTTGTTATTAGTATTGGCGTCTTAGTCTTTGTTTTGTTAATTATTATTATTATTATTATTATTAATGTTACTTTTATCAGTATTGTATTTAAGTCTACTATACTTGTTGTTATCATTTTTATTATTGGAATTTTAAAATTGTTATCATGATTATTAGTATTTATTTTAACAATTACATATTACTTTCTAAACTATATCTAAAACTGGTTAGAGCTATCTAGGTAATTTTAAATTTTGTATTTTAGCCTAAAATATTTTCTTTAGTTTTTATATATATATTTATCAGATATATTTTTGACAAAATTTTGTTTTCAATTTTTAGATTTAGGTACTTATCTAAAATATTTTTGAATAAGAAAAATATAGGTTCCAAATTAATAAATTTCTAAGTATTCTCAAATAATTATCTAAAAAGTATTTTATTGTTAAAAATATAGTTTTTCCTACTTAGAAATATTACTTTGTCAAAACTTAGAGTTTTTTTTCCTAAATGGATTTTTGGATTTTTAGTAATTAATTTGATTATTTTACTAAATAAAACTATATTCAAGTATTAAGAAAGGTTTTATAAAAACATAGAGTTTCTTTCGATTTTTCCTCTAGCCCATGACTAAACCTATTCTCTCGCCAATTCTAGACTTCTTTATATCGTCCCTAACTAATTTGACCGTCCTGAACCCGATGAAACTGTCCGTGTCGTCAACAGAGGCTCCCTTGTGTAGTTGTAACATCGAAGTCTATCTTGTGCCACCTTTATTGTACCACACCAGGCAGCTCACCAGGCGTCGCAATAGGCAAGTATACCTTGCTAATTTACTGGCAAATTATTTATTTTCTGCATTATTTACTTTGTTTTCATATTGTTAGTTACCTTTGTTATAAACTGCGCGTCCAAGCCACACTTGGGTGCAAGCGACTTTATTAGTCGTTTTATTTTACTATATGCATGTTAACTTAGTTGTAGTGGACTACCCTCCTTATTTCTCCGTTGGCCATGACACACACACTACACGGTTGGAGACATGTTGCTAGGGGCACGACTTATTGACTAGCTATTTCTAAAGTCGTGTGACGGTAGATATTCGTAACTGCTATGACTAGGGTTTTAGAGACTCAAGCAGCTATAAAACTGGACGAGCCATGGACATGACTTGAACAGTGTGGGAAATATTGGGGAAAGACAGTCGCTAGTGCGTATGGGAAGCCAAACAGGTAAACCACAGTCTCCGGATGGAACTGTGACGATATATTTGTAGATACCCTCTGACGTTTTGGACGTTACGGCCGGATACAGATGACTGGATGCCAGTTACGTACACATAGCCTAAAATCCCACCCATACACATGAAAGTTGTCCTCTAAATTGCACATTAGGCGGTTAGAATCTCCTTTGCATATTTGTGTCTAGGATAGTCTTTTATATACTATTTTATTATTCTGACAGTTCATATTAGCTTGTTCTTTCTGTATCTTGCTACGTCCGTCTGAGGACCTGGTTTTTCCCCAGGTGTGTGTTCATGTCTTCCGCAGGTATTCTAGCCAAGGTCGTGGTCTTCTCCATTCCTTCAAAGATAATTGCGCTTGGTTCATCTTGCCATTTTTATCGCTCGATTTATTGTACATTTCTTTCATTGGGATAGTTGGTAGTGGACTTTGTCTCCACCCAACGATTGTATCATAAATATCCAAGTTGATTTTTATATTATTATTCTTTTCAGTGTGGATGAGATTTAGTTTGTCTTGGATTACTATATTTTACAGCTTATGTATTTATACGAGGCCTACGTACTTCGTATGAATACAACTGGCATGTCTACGTTCCTAGTCCTACGTATATTAGGACTGGGGCGTTACAAAACGTGTCACGACCTGCACCCGCTGTAAGGGCACGTGTGCGTAATAACGCCCAGCCCACACCGTAAAAATGGCATGGAACGCTGTTGGTTTACTACTCTAACCACAGTTTATATAATATCAAAAACCTGTCGAGAATATGGTCAACTCCGAACGGAGGACAAGCAATGATAATATATAAGTGCTCAATCACAACTCTAAGATGATAAAGTAAATACTGAAAGATAAAGACAATATGATAATAAAATATAACCTGTCAAGTCTAAACACAAAGAATATACAAGTCTAAGTCCAAAGTCTCTAATACTAAACAAAACAATAAGAATCCCAAGAGTAACTAGAGACAAGGTCCAGTACAAAAACCTACTCTATCTATAGGATAGGCGGTATCTCGCCCTGCGGTACTGCACCCTGCGGATCTAGGGTATCTGTCTCTAAACCTACTACGTCCGGTGGGCCGTAGTAAGTGCAATAATAGTCCTCCTCTGCATCTGTAATATTTTCAACATATCCGATCAAGATGGAACGAGTACATATATCTCATAACAGATCTCAAGATAGAATAAAAGCCATAAGATTATAAATAGAGCATATACAATGAAATCATGGAGTGTACATATATGTATCATGGCATGAAAAACTATAGAGCCAGAGCTAGAACAGGAAAGTAGAACTGAATCATGGTATGTACACAAATCAGGGTAAGCCATCTATCCAATGTGTGTGAGTAGTAGTTTCAGCTTGTGACCGGCTTGGGCACCTGTAAGAACTGGCCTGGCTAGTCATAAGTGTGGTATATGACTAATACTGTTCGGAAATGCGGGATGGATTTGATCACAGGCATACGCTACTACTCTCCTACCCCCAACTGGTAGAATAGATCCAAACAGGACACGTCACTGCACGAGATTCTAATGAGAAGGGAGCAAGTCTTCTCTAGAATCGGTGACCATATATTGCGCAAGAGCTACAAGGGAGCTTGCACAATACATCCCAAGCTAACAAGGAGCAACATCTCTCGTCGAGATCCAGGAATACCAATCCGTGAGAACCACGTGTCAGGAATAAGCATATCTACACTAAGCACATGAATTATAACAGTTATCATAAATTGGAAAACAGTTATCAGAGAATGTACTCGCCTGTGATATGATATAATATGTCAACTGGATCCAATGCAGCGCCTCGAGGACCTATAGATAACAAGACGTATCAATACTATGTTTAGGAAGTAAAGTCAAGTCAATTTAAATCCTATTAAGTCATTCTAGGTCAAGACAAGTCTAGTTAGGTCAACCTTGGTCATAGAAGAACATTGGAAGTCAACCCATATCCGAGTCCATCTTGAACTCCGAAATCCATAGCTTGGCCATAGGTCAATATCTTAATTTCCCTTTCACTAAATTCGACTCACTCACAAACCCTCTCTAATTTGATTTCCTACATTCCCTTCTCCTTATTCTTATTCTCCGTCTCCTTCTCCTTATTCTCCGTCTTATTCTCCGTCTCCTTCTCCTTATTCTCCGTCTTATTCTCCGTCTCCTTCTCCTTATTCTCCGTCTTATTCTCCGTCTCCTTCTCCTTATTCTTCGTCTCCTTCTCATTATTCTCCGTCTTATTCTTCTTCTCCTTCTTCTTATCCTTATTCTCCGTCTCCTTCTCCTTATTCTCCGTCTTATTCTCTGTCTCCTTCTTCTTATTCTCCGTCTTATTCTCCGTCTTCTTCTCCTTATTCTCCTTCTTATTCTCCGTCTCTTTCTCCTTATTCTCCGTCTTATTCTCCTTATTCTCCGTATACTGCTGTTCCTACTGCTATTCCTGCTAACTGTTGCTGCTGCTAGTGCTATGGCTAATGTTGTTGCTGCTGCTACTGCAGTAGCTGCTGCTGCTGCTCCTGCTTCCTACTACTGCTGATATTTCTTATTCCTTCTTCTTCTACTTCTATTCTTCTTTCCCAAACTCTCATTCTCTTCCACTAAAATCACACACACACATCCATATCTCTATATATATATAAACTCACAAACACACTCCTACCTATATATATATACATACACACACACATATAATTATATATAGACACACACACACTCAAACACACTCACACACACACGCATATATAGAAATATATATATATATATATATATATATATATATATATATATATATATATATATATATATATATATATATATATATATATATTTTATATTTTTTTTTATATATATATATATATACATATATATATATATATATATATATAATATATATATAATATATATATATATATATATATATATATATATATATATATATATATATATATATATATATTTATATATTTCTCTCTAAAAAGGAAAACCCCTAATAAATTCTTAAACTAGGTTTTAGGAAAACCTATAACAGCTATGGTCATTAAGTAGAGAATGGTCTCCTCCACCTTTATTGTGAAGGAATAAATGCAAGAGAGGAAATTAATGGGGGTTAATGAGCATACCTAGAATTGGTTCCTTGAGAGAGAAGAAGCTTCAAAAGAAAAGAATGAAAAGAAGAGAGAGAGATTACTTTGTGGTGAAGGAAAGAGAGGGGGGGTTGCCTATACATGGCCGGCCATGGGGGGGTCTTAATGGGTTTGGGTGGAGACCCATTAGGCCTCCAAACCCATTAGACTCGGTTTGCTTTGGTTTGGGTTTGGTTTAACTCTAATTGATTAATTAAGCCTCTAAATGACTAGTTAAGCCATGGGAGTATGGTTTATAGTTTCTAGCCTAGTTAGGATGGTATGTGGGCCAGTCCAGCTAGTATGTGGGTCCCACTAGTGTCCAGACTACCCGGGTCTCCAACTTAAGTCCAAATTTGATAAAATTCTAACTAAATCAACCAAATCCCTAAAAATCCTATAAAATCAAATAAAATTCCAGAAATTATAAAACTTGGAAAATGACAAAAATACCCCTAATTCAAAAATTGGGGGTGACAAATCTACCCTCCTTAAAAAATTTCGTCCTCGAAATTGAATGAGAACTAACACAGCAATCATGAATTGAACAAGGAAGGAAAAGAAAGAATTTTACCTCACGGCTCGAAGAGATATGGGAATCGCTCCCGCATGTCGTCCTCTCTCTCCCAGGTAGACTCACCTGGAGAGTGGTGTCTCCATGCAACGTGAACCAAAGGAATGACCTGGTTCCGGAGCACCTTCTCTCTTCGGTCCAAGATCTCAACCGGCTTCTCTGGATAGCTGAGTGTCGGTCTCACTTCGATCTCGGAGTGTTCCAAGACGTGACTGGGATCTGCCACGTACCGTCTCAGCTGCGATACATGGAACACGCTGTGCACTCCCTCTAGCACGGGCGGTAACTCCAATCGGTAAGCCACTGCACCGATCCTGCCCAAGATACGGAAAGGTCTGATGTATCATGGACTAAGCTTTCCGCCGCCACCAAAACGAATCGTGCCACACGTCGGAGAAATCCGCAGGAACACAAGATCATCAACCTAGAACAAAACACAAGGCTTAGAGCTTGATCTAAAACAAACACAATCAGACTCAAATACTAGGAAAATCTAAACTATACCTCAAACTCCAATGGCCTCCGGTGGCTATCGGCCCAATGCCGCTGCCTATCCTGCGCCACCCGAAGTCTATCTCTGATAACCCTGACCTTCTCTGCAGCATCCACTACCATCTCAGGGATAAGCAAAACCCTCTCGTCGACATCATCCCAAGACAAGGGAGTACGGCACCTCCGTCCGTATAGAGCCTCGAAAGGTGACATCTCTATACTGGCTTGGTAGCTGTTGTTGTAAGCAAACTCTACCAAGTGAAAGTGGTCCTTCCAAGATCCCCCGAAGTCCAAGACACAGGTACGAAGCATATCCTCGAGGGTCTGAATCGTCCTCTCCGACTGCCCGTCTGTCTGGGGGTGGTATGCGGTACTGAACTTGAGCGATGTGCCCAAGCTAAGCTGCAAACTCCTCCAGAAGTGGGAAGTAAATTGGCTGTCCCGATCCAAGACTATACTCACTAGAAACCCGTGCAATCGGACTATCTGTCGTACGTTCATCTCGGCCAACCTCTCCGTAGACAAACCCATCTTGAAAGGCAAAAAGTGGGCCGATTTGGTCAATCGATCAACAATGACCCAAATCGCATCCTTCCCTCCTAGAGAGCGTGGAAGCCCAGATACAAAGTCCATAGTGATATGCTCCCACTTCCACTCAGGAATGGGTATTGGCTAGAGCAATCCACCGGGTCTCTGCCTCCCGGCTTTCACCTGCTGGCACACCAAGCATCTAGAAACGAACTGAGCCACCTCGTATTTCATGCCATACCACCAAACATGTTGTCTCAAGTCTCTATACATCTTGTTGGCTCCAGGATGTATAGAGTACTGAGAACGATGCGCCTCCTGAAGAACCTTCTCCCGAAGTCCTCCGCTCGGCACACACAATCTGGTACCATGCCTCAATGACCCATTTCCCGCTATAGAGAACTCATCCAACAGTCCTGCCCGGACATGCTCCCTGCTGACCCTCGGAGCCTCATCCTCAAACTGAGCTGCCCTGACTCTGTCCATCAGCTCTGACTGCACCTGGAGACCCCACATCTGCTCCTCAAACCCAGGAACTATCATCTCTATGCCCAAGCTCTCCAGGTCTGCCAGAAGGTGACGATCCATCGTCAAACACATGGCCACGGGATAGCTGCTCAGAGCATCCACAACCATGTTGGCCTTTCCCGGATGGTACTGCAAGGATATATTAAAATCCTTCATCAGCTCTAACTATCGCCTCTGCCTCATATTCAACTCCTTCTGGGTAAACACGTACTTCAAGCTCTTGTGATATGTATAGATCTTAACTCGCTCTCCGTACAGATAGTGTTTCCACAGCTTCAAAGCAAAGATGACCGCTGCCAGCTCCAGATCGTGGGTAGGGTAGTTCCTCTCATGAGGACGTAACTGCCTAGATGTATAGGCAATCACCTTCCCGTGCTGCTGAAGTACACAACCCAAACCCCGTCCTGAAGCGTCACTGTAGATCGTATAACCACCAGATCCAGATGGCAGCGTCAAGATAGGAGCTGTAGTCTACCTCGTCTTCAGCTCCTCAAAGGCGGCCTGGCACTCCTCGGACCAATCAAACTCCTCGTACTTCCTGGTAAGTCGGGTCATCGGCTGGGCAATCCTGGAAAAGTCATGTACGAACCTCCGGTAATAACCTGCTAGACCCAGAAAACTCCGAACCTCTGCTACTGAGCTCGGCGTAGACCAGGACTCCACTGCAGAAATCTTCTTCGGATCCACTGAAATCCCCTCGCCAGAGATAACATGGCCTAGGAACTCCACGCGATCCAAGAAGAACTCGCACTTGGACAGCTTCCCATACAGCTGCTCCCTCCTGAGAGTGTCCAGCACAATCCTCAGGTGCTTTTCGTGCTCCTCTGGTGTCTTCGAATAGATGAGAATGTCATCAATGAAGACCACCACGAACTTGTCAAGGTACTGATGGAATACCTTGTTCATCAAGTTCATGAATACCGCCGGGGCGTTGGTCAACCCAAACGGCATGACGGTATACTCATACTGGCCATAGCGAGTCCGAAATACAGTCTTCGGAATGTTATCCCGCTTCACCTTCAGCTGATGGTACCCGGTACGCAAGTCAATCTTCGAGAACACCCTCGCGCCACTCAACTGGTCGAACAAGTCATCAATCCTTGGCAAAGGATACTTGTTCTTGATGGTAAGGTTGTTGAGTGCCCTGTAATCAATGCACATACGTACCGTACCATCCTTCTTCAGGACAAAAAGAAATGGCGTGCCCCAAGGTGAAGAACTAGATCGGATAAAGCCCTTGTCCTCCAGCTCATCGACCTGTTTCTTCACCTCCGCTAACTCACTGTTGTTGATTCTATAGACGTGCTGTGAGATAGGTTCAGCGCCCGGTACTAGGTCTATAGAAAACTCAACATCACGATCTGGCGGTATCCCGGGCAACTCCTCGGGAAAAACATCCAAGAACTCAGCAATAAGTGGATGTGGCAACACCGGCCCCGCCAACAAAGCTCCGCAGAATCTATCTCCTGGCTCCGCTGCACCCCTGGTGAACTCAAACTCCGGCTCTCCCGGCGGCCTGAACAGAATCCTGCCCCCTCTACAGTCTATGCTAGCATGGTGCATGCTCAACCAGTCCATACCGAGTACCACATCGTAACTCGAAAGTGGCATTACGAGCAAACACGCACTCAGCTCCCGGTCTCTCAAAGAAACCTCCGCCCCTTGCAAACATTATTAACCAGGATGATGCCATTCCCAGTCATAATCTTGCAAGTCCTACCAAGATACTCAGCAATGATATTGTGCCTAAGAGCAAAAGAAACAGACACAAAACTGTACGTAGCACGAGAATCAAACAAGGCTAAAGCAGGAAAAGAATCGAGCAGAATAGAACCTGCAACAACATCTGCAATAGGCTCCATCTCCTCGGCTGCAAGAGCAAAGGCTCTACCCTAAACACCCTTCTGCTGGCGGTGCTGGACAAACTGCTGCTGCTAGGTCGGAAGTGGACCCCGCTGCTGAACTACCGGCACACTAGCTAGTGCCCTCGGAACAGGTGCCCTCTGAGCTGCTCCAGCGACACGGGGGTTCTTGGGACACTCCCGCATCTGATGCCCAGCGGCACCGCAAAAGAGGCACAGCCCCAGCCTCCTCCTGCAAAACTAAAAGAGGTGACCGGGCTTCTGCTGTTGCGCCTCCCACTGTGGACCCCACGCTCCACCGTGGCCAGGGCCAACCTATGGGCATCCTCCATGCCCTGGCGCATAGCCTCAGTCTGTCTCATCTGTGCCTCGTGCTGGGCCCGCTGGGACTCCAGCACCTGTTGAAAGAATACGAGCATCTGCCCCATGTCTGTAGGCAGAGGAGGCAACGGAAGAACAGCTTCCACCACCATCGAAGGAGTCCACTGTTGAGGAGGAGGAGGAACGCCCCCGACAAATCCCGTCGTAGCCCCCGGCACTGCAGGAAGAGCACCCGCAGTGACCCCAGGGACAGTCATCGAGAGTGCTGGAGGAGTACCCCCGAGAGCCCCTACTGAAGTCCCAACTGCAGGGGAAGTGACTGGAGCCTGTCCGCCAGAGGTAGCAGACCTCTCTGTCTCCTCGTGCTCCTCACCGAAAGAATGAGTCATAACTACTAAAAATGTGTCACGACCCGCACCCGCTGTAAGGGCACGTGTGCGTAACAACGCCCAGCCCACACCGTAAAAACGGTGTGGAACGCTGTTGGTTTACTACTCTAACCACAGTTTATATAATATCAAAAATCTGTCGAGAATATGATCAACTCCGAACGAAGGACAAGCAATGATAATATATAAGTGCTCAATCACAACTCTAAGATGATAAAGTAAATACTGAAAGATAAAGACAATATGACAATAAAATATAACATGTCAAGTCTAAACACAAAGAATATACAAGTCTAAGTCCAAAGTCTCTAATACTAAACAAAACAATAAGAATCCCAAGAGTAACTAGAGACAAGGTCCAGTACAAAAACCTACTCTATCTACAGGATAGGCGGTATCTCGCCCTGCGGTACAGCACCCTGCAGATCTAGGGTATCTGTCTCTAAACCCACTACGTCCGGTGGGCCGTAGTAAGTGAAATAATAGTCCTCCTCTGCATCTGTAATATTTTCAACATATCCGGTCAGGATGGAACGAGTACATATATCTCATAACAGATCTCAAGATAGAATAAAAGCCATAAGACTGTAAATAGAGCATATACAATGAAATCATGGAGTGTACATATATGTATCATGGCATAGAAAACTGTAGAGCTAGAGCTAGAACAGGAAAGTAGAACTGAATCATGGTATGTACACAAATCAGGGTAAGCAATCTATCCAATATATGTGAGTAGTAGTTTCAGCTTGTGACCGGCTTGGGCACCTGTAAGAACTGGCCTGGCTAGTCATAAGTGCGGTATATGACTAACACTGTTCGGGAATGCGGGATGGATTTGATCACAGGCATACGCTACTACTCCCCCACCCCAACCGGTAGAATGGATCCAAACAGGACACGTCACTGCACAGGATTCTAATGAGAAGGGAGCAAGTCTTCTCTAGAATCGGTGACCATATATTGTGCAAGAGCTACAAGGGAGCTTGCACAATATATCCCAAGCTAACAAGGAGCAACATCTCTCGTCGAGATCCAGGAATACCAATCCGTGAGAACCACGTGTCAGGAATAAGCATATCTACACTAAGTACATGAATTATAACAGTTATCATAAATTGGGAAACAGTTATCAGAGAATGTACTCGCCTGTGATATGATATAATATGTCAACTGGATCCAATGCAGCGCCTCGAGGACCTATAGATAACAAGACATATCAATACTATGTTTAGGAAGTAAAGTCAAGTCAATTTAAATCCTATTAAGTCATTCTAGGTCAAGACAAGTCTAGTTAGGTCAACCTTAGTCATAGGAGAACATTGGAAGTCAACCCATATCCGAGTCCATCTTGAACTCCGAAACCCATAGCTTGGCCATAGGCCAATATCTTAATTTACCCTTTCACTAAATTCGACTCACTCACAAACCCTCTCTAATTTGATTTCCTACATTCCCTTCTCCTTATTCTTATTCTCCGTCTCCTTCTCCTTATTCTCCGTCTCCTTCTCCTTATTCTCCGTCTTATTCTCCGTCTCCTTCTCCTTATTCTCCGTCTTATTCTCCGTCTCCTTCTCCTTATTCTTCGTCTTTTTCTCCTTATTCTCCGTCTTATTCTTCTTCTTATTCTTCTTCTCCTTATTCTCTTTCTCCTTATCCTTATTCTCCGTCTCCTCCTTATTCTCCGTCTTATTCTCCGTCTCCTTCTCCTTATTCTCCGTCTTAATCTCCTTATTCTCCGTATACTGCTGCTCCTACTGCTATTCCTGCTAACTGTTGTTGCTGCTAGTGCTATGGCTAATGCTGCTGCTGCTGCTACTGCAGTAGCTGGTGTTGCTGCTCCTTCTTCCTACTGCTGTTGCTATTTCTTATTCCTTCTTCTTCTACTTCTATTCTTCTTTCCCAAACTCTCATTCTCTTCCTCTAAAATCACACACACACATCCATATCTCTATATATATATAAACTCACAAACACACTCCTACCTATATATATATACATACACACACACATGTAATTATATATAGACACACACACTCACACACACACGCATATATAGAAATATATATATATACATATATATATTTCTCTCTAAAAAGGAAAACCCCTAATAAATCCTTAAACTAGGTTTTAGGAAAACCTATAAAAGCTATGGTCATTAAGTAGAGAATGGTCTCCTCCACCTTTATTGTGAAGGAATAAATGCAAGAGAGAAAATTAATGGGGGTTAATGAGCATACCTAAAATTGGTTCCTTGAGAGAGAAGAAGGTTCAAAAGAAAAGAATGAAAAGAAGAGAAAGAGATTACTTTGTGGTGAAGGAAAGAGAGGGGGGTTGCCTATACATGGCCGGCCATGGGGGGGTCTTAATGGGTTTGGGTGGAGACCCATTAGGCCTCCAAACCCATTAGACTCGGTTTGCTTTGGTTTGGGTTTGGTTTAACTCTAATTGATTAATTAAGCCTCTAAATGACTAGTTAAGCCATGGGAGTATGGTTTATGGTTTCTAGCCTAGTTAGGATGCCATATGGGCCAGCCCAGCTAGTATGTGGGTCCCACTTGTGTCCAGACTATCCGGGTCTCCAACTTAAGTCCAAATCGGATAAAATTCTAACTAAATCAACCAAATCCCTAAAAAACCTATAAAATCAAATAAAATTCCAAAAATTATAAAACTTGGAAAATGACGAAAATATCCCGAATTCGAAAACTGGGGGTGACACTTCATGGTTTGCCCCTCTAAGTTGCAAATAAAATTTATGTCATATCGTGCTTATCTAAAAATCTTGATCATGGATAGACCGTGTTATTTCAACTTCATGTATGAAATTATCGTACTTGATCTTAATTATACCCTGTTTCACTTCGTGCCTAACCAATTTTGATCATTATCGATCATGTCATCTTACCGTTGATTTCGTTATGCTAAGTTATTTATGTCCCACTTCTGGTCATAACTAGAAATTCTGATCATGCCTATATTTTATACTCTATACCTATTGATCTTACCTGATATTTGAAATCTCGTTTGATCGTGACCAAATAAACTATTTTCTAACCATGACTAGAATTGACTTTATTTCACATCTCAATTTAAAATTGTCGTTTTCAACTTTTGTCTCAATTGAAATTATATTCTTAAATTATAGCACCTTTGAATTTCGAGGACGAAATTATTTTGGAGGGGATATTTGTCACTCTATTTTTCCAGTATTTTCAAAATTCTAAATTTAATTTTCTGATTAATGATTTATTGTTTAATTAATAATAAGTCTTATGACTAATTTGGAGGGAATTGAATTTATAAGAGCAGGAAAGTCAAAATTTAAAGTTTGTTGTAACTAACAAATAGTGGTCCCCACCCCTTTCTAACTGATAAGATTTAATGCAATATATATAAAGGGCAAGGGCTTATTTGTTAATTTGCCATTTGTGGAGGGATTTATTTGCAAATCCTCTTTTCTCTTTTTATGCAGAGTTGATGAGAGAGAGAGTTATTATTTCTCTGAACCATCATTCGAGTATCCCAATTTCTGTCCCAAATTCTCTCAACCCCGAAACCCTAATCCTAATTTCTGCAATTCCTCGACACTAATGGCGATGGCTACGGGAACGTTGTCGACATTGGCGTTCGACGCTTCTCCGGTGACCGTACCGCCTCGAGTCTGGCAACCACGCGACGAACTCAGATCCGGCGTCAAGTTCTTCTCCGTCGATGGTTCATCCCCGGCGGCGCTCGATTGCACATGTCTGACGGCAACGATGAGCAGAGCCAAGCGGCCAGGCATTGGTATCAGAGACGCAAACTTCTCCGACGGCGTGCAGCTCATCCCCACAGCAGAGACGACCAGGCGTTCCTTCGACGCCTGTGTTCAGATCCCTTCATCCAGTGATGACTTCCAAAGCAACGACGACCAATAGGACTGCAGCGGCTTCCTCCACGTGTTCAGGACATTTCTAAAGAGTTCGACCTAGGTGAGTTCTTTCGACCTTCGATTTTCCAAAAATAGCTTGGTTTTGTGTTGATCCATTCATTTTCTTTAGATCGGCCGAGTTTGTTGCGAATCGATCAGATCGATTTGGAACTTCATCTCAATTTGGAACCGCTTCAGGATCTGGTAAGAATTTAGTTTGATTTTCTTTCATACGTTCAATTCCATAATCTGGGATTCTTTATTTGATTGATTTCCTAATTTCTTAAGGAGCCGCGACAATCTATCTGAATCGATTTTCTCCTTGTGCACGATCTGTTCGACGACTGTTGCAGGAAGTTTCGGTGCAGTTGAGTCGGAAGAGCGTGTCCGACACTTGGGGACGTATCCTCGATTGCTCTTTCAGGTACCTAAGTTATCTTTTCGTTGATTATTTGAATCTTGTTTCTCTCCATGAGTATGGGTAGCAAGGCCAGGATCAGTTGGGGATAGGTGTCGCGTTCGTGTCTGGTAATGTTTGTGTCTTGTTCGTGATTTGGTGTAGATTCGTGTCCAGTTGCTCGTATCCTTGGGTCCGTGTCTGGCTACAATTGATTTCAGTTCTGTATGTGTGCGTGCGTTCTTGATGGGGTCGAGGAGGTGAACACCTGCTTTCAAAGGAAGAGTAGTTGAGTTCGAGTTGGAATGGAGTAGAAGATCTAGGAGATTAGCAATGGGCGAGATCTCTATTTAGTAGCAGTGAATTCCTATTCAATATGTTGTATATGATTTTGTCTTTTGAATGTATATTCTTTTCCTAAGTTTTTGAATTCTGGTTTTTATTGGAACTTGGCAACTGATTGGTTCATATGAGAAATTTAGGCAGACTCAACTGCAAGTCTATTTCGATTTGAATTGTATGTGTCTGTGCAGGTTCTCAAATGTTAAACGTCCTAAACATTGTTGAGTATATTTTAAATTATGGTTATATGGTTAGTAGCCGTGAGTTTTAGTGCAGGTAGTTATGGGTATTCTTGATGTGTAGTTGAAAGGTGGATAGATTGGTATTAGGTGAGTTATCCAAGAGTTGCTAAATGAGTTTATATTGCTAAGGTTCCTATAAATGTGTTTGAAACCAGGGTACTTGGTGCCAGAGTAAGCAGTTTCCAGAGGAGAGGTGGCTTAGTAATAACAGCTATGTAGAATGATTTCAGTTTTAACTTGAGCTTAATGAACATTGTATGGAATTGAGTTGGGTAATGGTTTTTCATGATTTTGGCTCTAAATTGTTAAAACTATGTTTGTGATCATTTTAGGAACTTCTTTACAATAAAGGTTTGGCTACTAATAACTGTATCCTTTAGATATCTAGACTTAATTTTACTACTAATATAAGATATTAGTTTTGATAGCTTAGTGGATAATTAGATAATAATTGAACCTTAAATAGCTAGTATAGTTATTAGAACTCTAACCAACTTGTATTAAAATCAGGAGGACATTCAGCTTTACTATCCACTTTTGATCACCCGGAGCAAGGCAAGTACTTTTCTATGGTCTTGTGCATTTACATATCTTGTACTCTTCTTGTGACACGTCATGACACGATATCATGTACTCCCGTACTATCTTGTTCTTGTACTTACTTGTGTCGGGTGGGGAAATACACTAGCTATGTGACCAAACCCCGGTTACTATATTCATATAGATAGCTTAGGCCCCGCACCGTGCACGCGGGCCCTAAGCCTTACCATATTCATGTACTCCTGTACATGCTCATGTACTCACCCCAGCCGGTCACATAGGCTAGTTGTATTTCAAACATGGTGCACTTGTCATGTCTTGTACTTCAGGTTCATAGTTACATTCCTGTACTTTATTTTCTGTACTTACATTCATATACTTCTATGTTCTTTTCTTGTACTTTATAGTTCATGTTCTCCTGTACTCATTTCCATATCATGATGTTCTTGTTCATTACCTAGAACTGTACTTTGCTCCACTCCTGATTGGATATATTATAGGTGTACTTGCATGATATCATTCTACCATATGGGCCAGAGCCCAGGACATTAGCTGAGCAGGATGGAGACATGACTTAGCTAGAGGCTTTAGGTTTAGACAGTTTAGCCTTACTCCTCGATACTGTTTTAGTGTTCATAGTACATTTCATTCCTGATGACTCTAGTACATTTATGTTATATGGATTTGTGGATTGTGGTGATCGTTTTGCGAACATTTTTAGATGCTGTGATTGTACACATTTATGTTTATCTGGTTAGATTTCCCTAGCTTGGTACAGCTTACTTCTCGTGTCTAACGATGAAGGCTGGGTGTGTCCGACTCGTGTCCGTTTATTCGGGAGCAGGTCGTGACACTTCTCACCTCGGAAGCTGATGTGGGAGCAGGCCATGCCTTGACTGTTGTGATCTTCTCCGGATCTACCGATATGCCGTCTCCAGTGACGATATGTCCAAGAAATGATACCTCCTTGAGAAAAAATCATAATTTCTAAGCTTTGCGGAAGTCGCTCATCCCTCAAGGTCCCTAAAACAATCCGTAGATGCTGCTCATGCTCCTCTCGGCTCTTCGAGTATATCAAAATATCATCTATAAAGACGAATACAAATTTGTCCAAGTACTGGTGAAAGATCTTATTCATTAAGTTCATGAAGACCGCGATAGAATTGGTTAAACCGAAAGGTATGACCAAGAACTCGTAGTGTCCATACCTCGATCAAAATGCCGTCTTCGAAATATCTTCCTTCCGAACCTTCAGTTGGTGATAGCCCGATCGTAAGTCGATCTTGGAGAATACTTTTGCTCCACTCAGTTGATTGAATAGATCGTCTATACGCAGCAAATGGTACTTGTTCTTCACTGTAACTGCATTCAAAGTTCTATAGTCGATACACATGCGCATTGTCCCGTCTTTCTTAGGCACAAGAAGAACGGGTGCTCCCCATGGTGACGCACTGGCACGAATAAAGCCTTTCTCCAATAAATCGTCTATCTGCGTCTTCATCTCTACCAACTCCTTGGGTGCTAGTCGATAAACTCGAGATGAAATAGGATCGGATCTCGAAATAAGCTCAATGGAAAACTCGATGTCTCGGTCAGGTAGCAGTCCTGGCAAATCCTCGGGGAATACATCTTGGAACTCAGAGATGACAGGGTGCTGAGGGATGTCCTGAATCATCATGTGAGTCCCTAATGTGGGTGCATCGCTTCTCTCGCTTTCTTCTTTGGTGAACTCAAACTCCGTCTCATTCGGGGGTCTAAAGACAATACTACCCCTATGGCAGTTTATAAGGGCAAAGTGCTGGCTTAACCAGTCCATTCCAAGAACCACATCGAAAGTTGGTATAGGAAATACAAGAAACCGTGCTTTCATCTCCCTACCAAATATCACTATAGGACAAAGTCTACAAACACCACTAACTGGTACAGCTCCTCCAGTGATGATTCTAATGTTTTTAGTTAAAGATGTGATGGAAATGTTGTGTCTAGTGGCAAAGCTAGTGGCTATGAATAAATGTGTTGTTCTAATGCTAAGTCACGTCTTGCTAATAAATTTTATAACTAGAATAATACCTGTTGGATCCCTACTCTTGGAATAGGTGTCTATCATAGTCATGGTAAATGCTTATCCTTGCTTTTGTCTATTCATCTCATGTATAAACTGTGGGGCTTGATCGGGTAAGGGTTGAGTCAAGGCATAAGGGTTGCTAGTTAACGCAAAAATCATGAGAAAAATAATTATTGACTCATAATAATTGGTTCCTCTAGAATAAATAGTCTCCTGGATTGGTGTTTTAACTAAGGTACGATTCTAATCATTCTCAATTTCAATTGACTAGAAGGTCACAATAGCAGTTTTAGGGTCGAGGGGAGAACGAGTAATTCAAGGCAAGGTTGTAGTCACACGAATAGCCGATGGTAGCTATGCTCGTTTATACAGCTATCATGGACATGGGGGATACTACTTATCTACCTATCAAATATGAGTGTTTGTCTTTCCAAATTAGTGAAAGGCGAAACCAAGAAAATGTTATGGAATACAAATATGTGATTTCAAAGGAGAATGAATAATTTAAGAGGGAATTGTTAATGCAGTCGCAGATAAGATTCTAGATACCTTTGTATCTCAATCCACGTGGGATAATCATATGAAGAGCGAACCAAGTGTACTATGGTTGATCAGACCATAATACATTGATTCTAATTAGACAATATGCTAGCGGACGTCCCCAATAAACATATGTCTTAAACAAGTTTGATAAAAGAATAAGCTTGCAAAAACTAAGCTATAATAGCGACGTCAGTAAAGATAGTTCCAAAATATAAGTACACTAGAAAATGATGAAAGAAAAACCTAGATAGTTCATGTTCTTTAAAAATCTAAGCCTTGTCTGGTATTTGTGCCTATACTGTCGTACTACTGTCTTCTTGTCTAAAGTTTTGCTCAACCAAAAAGGGATATAAATCTCTAAGCTCTATAGTCACGGTAATCCTCTTAGTATCCTCTTTAATGGTTTGCGAGGACAAAAGGAATGATAGGTCATGCGGTTTCCATTCGTCTTATAAGTGTTCAACTAGCAGGGTGATTTGAACAATATAACGTATATACCTTAACACGAGTATCTTTCTAAGCTCTCCATCAAGCATGAAGGGGAAAAATAATATTTACAGTGGAAAGGAATCAAGCAGAAAGAAATCAAGGTAGTCGGACGAGAGTTCAAAATTGGAATCAATGAGAGGAGATCAAGCTATGGATGAAATACCTAGATTCTAATCCTATATGCAGGCTGACATCGGTACAGTAACATAACCGAAGTGACAAACTCGACCTTCATGGGCCACCACAAAAATATCGGAACCAGGCTACATTGGATATTACAGGGCCGAATTCGAGGATTCGGAATCCAATGAAAAACAGGAAACATGAAAGTGAGCTCAGCCTCACCTCGGATATCGTATGGCCGTATGAATGCGATAACAGAACTGATCAGTTTTGTAATATAATATTATAAAGATTTCGAAGGTGTGATCCAAGGTTTCTCTCCCATTGTAAACGCCCCAGTTCCAAAATACTTAGGACCGAGCGTACGTAGACATGCCAGCTGCACATATACAAAGAATACTCCAATATATAGAATCCTCGTATACATACATGAGCTGATATATAAAATAATCACAGGCCAGAATATAATAATCTAATCTATCACAGCTCAACACAGAAGATATAAGAGTCCAAATAAATAAACGATCAAAGAGATATCATGGTGGACATCCCACTCCAAACAGCTATAAAATAGTCTCAAATGATCGGAGTCCAACCTCCAAAAAATAGAAAGAAAAGAGAAATAAAGAAATGTAAAAGAGTCCACTAAATGTCTCAATGATAAATAAACTAGAAATCAGCAGGAGATGCCTCATCATCGATGTATGATGGATCCAGTGCCGCTCCATATTCCAGCGAACCCTGAAGAGATAATCAGGTCCTCAGAGGTGGGGTGAGTATTCGGTTTATCGGTTCCAACCAAAACCGAATAATAGAACGACTAAATGGATCGAAACCGAATAAGCAAAATCGAATCGACCGAATGGTCAACTAACGGAACCGAACCGAACCGAATTAAATCGGTTCAATTTTTGGTTTATTCGGTTTG